>JANIWA010000029.1:0-147384 GCA_030556025.1 Pichia sp. NRRL YB-4149 | reverse complement strand
GGTATTTCCCGTCCTTCACAGTTTAGATACATATACTAATGTATAGCTTCATTATATAACCTTGATGAATATCACAACTATGTCTGCATAGGTCATCATGGGAAGACACCCAGCATACTGTAGTACTTAGAAGGGATTTCACTTCAACACCAACCGCAAGTTTTCCAAGCTGGGAGCTGGAATCTGAAAGTTAATAAACAATGGACTTTCTAATTGCTGAAATCATATACGATTGGTGAATGATGCTCGTTATCATGATACTGTTAGTCGATAACTAATGATAAGAAATTTCCCTAAATGTTTATGTAAGCAATGGCAAAGTAGGGAATTTGAGCCAGCAGAATATTGTCTCAATGAGGTTTATAAATACCAGCGGTATTTCCCGTCCTTCACAACTTACAGATATATACTAATGTATAGCTTCATTATATAACCCGATGAATATCACAACTATGTCTGCATAGGTCATCATGGGAAGGCACCCAACATACTTTAGTACTTAGTAGAGATTTCACTACAACACTAACATGGCAATAAAAGGAAGACATACAATTGCTTGAACACCACCTTAGCCTCAAAATTGTAATCTAACATCTATAGTTTATACAAAGAAACCCCAGAAGTAACCGGTGTGTTGAAGTCTTATTATTCTTTCTTGGAAATCCATTATTAATAGTTTTTTAATACAATGTTCGTTATCTTATAAGACTAAATATATAAAGTATACATAGACCGATATTGAATCCAGATATACAGATACAAGTGGGAAAACCACTTGTATTTATAGACATTCAATGTCGGCTATGTTTACCAGTTTTAGATTACTTTGATGCCGTTTAACCTCGAGGAGTTTCGTATCTTTTACCTGATGAGATCATCTTCGGCATTACCTTAATTGATAGTTCTCATCAATCACGGCATTG
This sequence comes from Pichia sp. NRRL YB-4149, assembly GCA_030556025.1. NCBI lineage: Eukaryota > Fungi > Ascomycota > Pichiomycetes > Pichiales > Pichiaceae > Pichia > Pichia sp. NRRL YB-4149. The sequence goes on along the minus strand of JANIWA010000029.1, from coordinate 146,461 downwards.
CTTATCTTATCAATCTTATCATGTCTGAATACTAATCTGCTACGGCATCGTACCTCAACAGGAAGACACCCAGAATAGTGTAGTAATTAGTAGAGATTTCACTTCAACAAGACCTCACTGAGATAACGAACATCGTGTTCAAACTATTGATAATGGATTTCCAGTCAATAATAATTAGACTTCAACACTATTAACAGAATGTTTTGTTTGAAGCTTCAGAAAAGCGCAAGTGGTTTAGTGGTAAAATTCAACGTTGCCATCGTTGAGCCCCCGGTTCGATTCCGGGCTTGCGCAATAGTTTTTTAGTCAGCGACTATCTTTTTAGAGTTCATTGGTAGTGACATCGCCTTCAAAGCTCACCTCGAAGGTCACTTTTTGTAGCTTCCAGTGTTCCTGATATAAGCTCGGTGATTTCAATATCTCTGCCATAGAACTAGTTAGATTTGACTACCTTCAAATGCTACTAAGTAAAAATATTTTGTTATCAGTGAGACCAACGGGGCGAGCAAGAAGTTTATTCACTTATAACTTTGCTCTTCTCTTCGAGCACAAGAATGCAAAGATAATCAAAAATGATGCTAAATTCATAGAAGGTCAAGACCGAGATCAGAATTTAGTATTAGATATATTATCAGAAGAACTCGATGAAAAGGGTCAAAATATAGAAAAAGCGGTACGTAAACAAGTCAATGAACTTGAAAAGATCAACAAACATCATAACCAGAACGTCATACGATTGGCTAATAAGCTCTCCTACATACAAAACAACATAGGGTTACACACTAACTCTGGTGGAGCTAAGCGTACAAAAATATTTGCCAATGAGCTTATTGATATGCCCATAGAAAAAGTTATCGGGCTAGTGAGAACGTTAACTTCACCAAAAGCTAGATACGGTTCGAAAATGGAGACAGATTTAAATGTACTACTATCACATCTTGTATTTCGAAATTCGTTAGATGCACTTCTATTTTCAAGGATAATAATGAAACTCGGGTTGTTCAATTTGAAACGGATACACAGCAAGCTGACAAGTGATCCAGAGGGTTTTATAAAAGGATGGAATGATGGGGGGAGGTCAAGAATTCGATGTGGAGTGGCATTGGCTGCGAGGTACAAAATGCTCAAAGATTTCAAAAGTGCTCAGAATATCATCAGCAATGAATTCCAGACGGTATGGCTGAAGACCCTAGTCGAGAATGTAAAAAAATTGAATATGAGTGATGTGAAGAATTTGTTGAATGTTGTTGATGGGTTAGTAGAATATGGGTATCTAGTGACATGTGTTATCAAAACGAACAACTCTCAAATTATTTATTCTTTCTGGGAGACCTATCCAAACGACGGATTAATCAAAGAGTGGCTTGAAAAGGAGGTAAGGAACAAGGACAGCAATAGTATTATGAGATTGAATGAGTACCAAAAATTCATTATTGAGATGTATACGAATCCTGCAATTTCCACGGTAAACAAGTGGAAAACAAAGGTTTTGAATGTCTCAAAAAAACTTAGACTGGGGGTTGTGGAAACCCAACAAATTCAAAGAGAAAGATTTTTTGCGTTTACTGAACTCTTACTTAATGAGATGGAAGATGAAATGGATAACGATGTGGAAAGGAGAAGCTATTTTAGCGAAATAAGGGCTAAGTATGATGTCATCAGAAGGAAACTAGGTAACAGAGATAACAGTTTTGGTCGTCATATAGAAGAAATTGCTAAAACTTCAAATGTATAGAACAAACTTTTGTATGGCCTACTATAATATGGGAAAGAATAAGCTAAAAACGTTACTAAACACGATAAACTAAACTACAAGAAGCTAAAAGAAAATGTATGGTAATAGATAATTTGGGACAGCTCAAGATTAGAAAATAATAGATAAACGATCAAAAAATTTATAAAGAAAAGAAAAAAGATTAGAAAAGAATAGATCCAAAGGAAAGAAACTGGAGAACAAATTGAGAGTATTGTAATCCCAACGTTGAATTGTAAGAATAGATAATCAATTGAAAAAAGGAAGACATAAGAAAATAAGTCAAAAAATTGGAAATAGAGAAAAGTAAATTCAGGTAGGGCAGCCAATGGACGAAAGACTAGAAATCTGGAAAAAGATAACCATACTCATCTGGTATATCGGATATACCATAGTCGTATCTATCTTCAGGATACTTTTCAAATTGAGAGGCGTCACCGACACCAGCAGGTATATTTGGTTCGTAGGGAGTTTCAATGTTACCCTGTAAAAGATTTTCCCATATAACCTCATTAAACCAAGGGTGATTTTTGATGTCTTCAACACCATTTTTCAAATTGCCTAAACGGTAGGTCACATCTTTAGTTATCAAACCATGCAATAAATCGATCACGTCCATTTGGAAATGATTGGGATAACTCACATGGCACTTCGTGATATTTTCATATGTTTTCATTGGAGATGGATCATAAAATGGAGTTGTACCTGCAATCATTTCATAAATCAAAATCCCAAATGACCACCAATCTACTGCCTTAGTGTAGGGCTGCACAGCAATGATTTCCGGCGCAATGTAATCTGGAGTACCGCATAAAGTGTAGGTTGTAGTTTCCACTTGCTTGGCAAATCCGAAATCTGCTAACTTGATATGTCCAGATCTTGATATTAAGATGTTTTCTGGTTTCAAATCTCTGTAAATTATATTTTTTGAGTGAAGGTATTCTAGGGCTAGTAAAACTTCAGCAGAATAGAATTTCGCAACTTGATTAGGAAAAATTCTCGATTTTCGAAGCAAAGAAAATAACTCTCCACCTTCAATATAATCCATTATGATGAAAATGGATTTGCAATCCTGGAATGTCCCCCACATTCTGGTAATAAATGGATGCCTGCACATAGATAGTATTCTTCTTTCGTCATTTGTATGTTCTATTTGCTTTGCTTTAACAACGTGTGATTTTCTGAACACTTTCATTGCATAGTAACGACCGTTATGTACAGAACATACCAAATGGACACGACCAAAAGATCCCGTCCCTAGGGTTTGAATTAGTTGAAAGTCATTTAGTGAATACTTACCTTTAGTAGTAGGAATTGATATATTGTTAGGAGTGACTGCGGAGGAAGTTGATGATGCGATTTTCCTGTTAGAAAGTGCCTGAGAGTCAGTCTTTATATTTTGAGGCGTTTGATCCGATACCAAATCATTTTGATTTTGATTGCTTTGAACACTCTCTGCTGTGACAGTATTTAGGTTTGACACTGGCACCAAAGTATCACCACTCTGCTGCTGCTGCAGTATTTGCAATTCTTCTTGAGGATAATGTTCGTATCTCTGATTGGGTATCTGCTTGCTAATAACGCTCTGACTGCTCGTAATTACGGGTGAAACCAACTCTATACTTGGTAGTAGCTTATCAACAATCTGGCCGTAGTCATCAGATGAGGTGGTGTTAGGCACGGCATTGATATTATTGGATGTCTCATGACAAAGCTTGGTGATATCTCTCTGTTCATTCACCATCTCAATGTATTCCGACGGCTGGCCAGTATCATCGATGAAGTCTCCATCATTTGTGTGGCTGCTGTCATCTACTGATCGTATAGGTTGCTTATCCTGCTGCTGCTGTTCTTGATGGACAAAAGAAACGTCCGGGACATAATTATTGGTGGACATTATGATAATCTATTTTTATTAGTCAACTGGTGCAATGTGTACGAGTTTGTACTGGATAATCCGTTTAGAGAGTCTTTCAGCGTGTATTGGTCTATGTGCCTGTAATGAGGGAAGTTCCTGGAGAGTAGAAATGAATATCAACTAGTCAAATACTTCTGGGCACACATACATTAAAAAGGAAGATGTGTTGCTGAAATGGTGAATGCCTCCAAATGTGTAATTCACAGTGTCGGGTGTGATTGCGTGTATGTGGATCAGTACGTTTCTATGTTTGTCAATGTGTGAAAGTCCCTATATGAATCCTCCCAGTTGAGCCTGTTTCTCCGATAACTATATGAGGTGCCTGGTTACGGAAAATGAAAAAAAAGGTTACTTAGCCTTTACCAAGTCATTAATGGAGTGAAGTAGCTATAGTGTTATGCAAGGCGGAATCAAGTTTAGCGAGAGGGATTTATTTTTTTTTCTTTTAATTAGTTTGCCGGACACAAAATTACGTAAGCGATTACGTGAAAAGACACTGTTGGTACTATAATTCAGACTATAAATGGGTGAACAGAGAGCATTCGGGGAAGGATATGGCAGTGTTCAAATGCGAAGTGTGCTACACACGGTTGAGAAGGGAAAAGAGAATGGAGGGGATTGTCTGTATCTGCGGGAGCGCATTGTCAAAGTCGATGCCGAGATCGCTAGCATCGAGCTGGTAATATCGCTTGATCATTCTGTACAGAGCCACAGAGAGGATTCGTACCAGCCGATATGTGTTTCGGAGCTGCTGTATCAAGTTGTTGGTTATCAAGATAATTTGTGACTCCAAGTCGATGTCGGCACCGTTGCCATTCGCTTTGCTTGTCTCATCGAGGACTAAGACAACGCTGACCATCATGTAAAGCATGTACGCAATGACAACTCCTTTCAAGATGGACCGCAGAGTAGAGTACAAGGAGCTGATTGTGAACCTGATCACCTTGTAGACTACGAGGCCCACGATCACATACCCGAGAAGGCTGTAGACTTCGGGATAATTGATTTTCACATATTGTGATGCTTGATATGAATTGTAGGCAATCAGTCGAAGGATGATAAGAATCGTACTGAGTGGGCTATCTAAGTCTTCCATTTTTGCCTATTTGTCCACTGGTTGTTGCTAGCGAGCTCTCAGATGAGCAGGTGCTTCGCCGTCCTCTTGCAGGTTTCTCCACGTAAACATGTCCGGATCTGACCTGCACTTCCGTTTCGGGGAAGAAGGGCGAGGGGCGAGCGAGGGAGGCGAATTTTGAGTGCGATAGAGATGAACGGGAGAGCTGATCGGCGTAAGGATGGACGATAACTACAGACGTTCTCCTGCCTAGCGTACTCGTTTGCACAAGCTATAGCACTGCACACCCGGAACAGGCATGGTCTACGCAAAGGATAAGGTTCTCAAACTTTACAGATCTCTCCTTAGAAATTCCTACAAGTTTGATCACTACAACTTCAGGGAATACTTTCTAAGGCAAACTCGTGATGAGTTCAGAAAACACAAGCATGTTCCAGACAACGGGTCCCTCGTTGAGGATGCATTGAAGGACCTAGCTGTGTTGAAAAGGCAGTCCACCATCAGCAAGATGTATCACTTTGACAAGTTGGTTGTCGAAGAACTCGACAAACATCATCTTGATTAGAAAGAGTCCGGTTTTGCGCTCCCCGCTCCTTCCAATCCACCCCTTTAAGCTACCCTGTTACGAACGACCCAAACACATTCTCTCCCATCTCCCTTCTTGCTAAATACCACTGTATTTCTCTTTATAGCATATACATAATACGACCAAGTACGATGTACCAGCAGTGCGCTTACGTAAACATGCGTAGACTCGTGTAGACTCTCGCCCTCCTTGCCGTTTTCCACTCTTTATGGACACCCTGGCTATATTTTTCGTGGTGAGTGAGGGTGTGCTTTGATCGAGGTGATGCAAGAGATCAGTTTGTTGTGTGTTCAGTTGGAAGCGTTGTGTTTTGGTTTACATATCCACGGTTCTCGTTTAGGTCCACACGAAAACTTCTATCCACACAGCATGTCAAATAGAAGAAGAGCGTATCCACAGCCGGCTTACAACCCGAACCTGGCGGCAGCTCCACCCAATCCAGGCGCTCCCCAGACAGGAGGAGCTGCTCCAAATGCATTTCCCCTTGTGAATAACAACAACAACAGCAACTTGACCAACAATAACAACAATGCAGCATATCAGAACTCCCCCTACGATCAATTGAATCAAGGGATGAATGCAATGTCTTTGAACGGCAACTCTTATCAACAACCATTGCAACCACAGCCATTCCAACAACAACAGGCGCCATTGCAACAACAATCAGTTTACTCTGCAGCTCAACCTGTAAGTACCAATAACCTCAACAGCAACCTTCCATATGGTGCACAAACTCCTGGTATGGCTGTCGGCATCAACGGACTACCAAACGGTCAATTGGATATTCAAATGAATGCTTTGTACTCGACAGATGTGATGAAAGATCTTCCACCTCCGATCATTGATTTACAATTTCCACCTCCACCAATCAACTTACCTTCAACCGCCACAGTGACATCTTCTCCTGAGTCGAATGTCCAGCCTGACTTCATCCGTTCAACATTGAATGTTGTTCCCAATACCAGCTCTTTGTTGAAAAAATCCAAATTACCTTTCGCCTTGGTGATTCGTCCTTACTTGTCGTTGACAGATGAGGAGTCCCCTGTTCCTGTCATCAACGATGGTATTATAACGAGATGTAGAAGATGTCGTTCCTACTTGAATCCATTTGTCGAGATCAGACAAGACGGGCTCAAATGGAAATGTAACTTCTGTGCATTATTGAATGATTTACCAGCTGCGTTGAAATCAAACTCCCTTCAAAATAGATACGAATTGAATTACGGCGTTACCGAGTTCATGGCTACACCAGAATACATGGTGAGAGCACCACAATCTTTGAACTTAGTTTTCCTCTTAGATGTCACTCGGAATACTATTTCCAATGGTTTATTGGCAACCACTGTCAGAACGATTTTGGATTCCTTGGACAGAATTCCAAACGATCAAGGTAGAGCCAATGTCTGTTTCATTGGTGTTGATAAGAGACTTTCCTACTTTTCAATCCCTCAAGATTCAGATTCAACAAAAGATATCTCAATGATGGTTGTTGCTCCACCGACCGATGATGATGATATAATCATACCATCACCGGATGATTTAATGGTCAACTTAAAATCTTGCAGAAACAACATCGAAAAATTATTGAATAACTTCTCGTCCTACTTCATGAACAATCAATCAACTGATCTAGATCTAGGAAACGCTTTGAGATCAGGTCATTCATTGTTAGAAAAGATTGGTGGAAAGATGATTGTTATTTCCTCTACAATGCCAAACATAGGTAAGGGTAAGTTGACTGTCAGAGACGAAGTTTCCGTGGCTGGCAAATCCAAAGAATCCACAGCATTATTGACTGCAAACAACTCGTTCTACAAGAGTTTTGCAATTGACTGTAACAAATCCCAAATAACCGTTGACATGTTTTTGGCAAGCTCCACGTACCAAGATGTTGCTACACTATCCAATTTGACAAAATTCACAGCAGGCCAAACTCACTTCTATCCTGCATGGAATGCATCCAACCTAGAGGATATCACCAAATTTTCCAAAGAGTTCTCTAATCATCTTTCTATGGAGATTGCCTTGGAAGCGGTCATGAGAATCAGATGCTCTGACGGATTGAAGGGTAATGCATATTTCGGCAATTTCTTCTCTCGGTCGTCTGATCTTTTGTCATTCCCGTCGTTTCCAAGGGACCAGTCGTATGTCGTTGAGATTGGCATCGACAATGATATAAGAAGGTCTATCGTTTATTTCCAGACTGCAGTTTTGCACACGACATGTCACGGTGACAGAAGAATCAGAGTTTTGACGTTGGCACTTCCAACTTCGAAAGATTTGACCAGTGTTTATGCATCTGCTGACCAGTTGGCGATTACCAACTATTTGGCACACAACGCGATCGAGAAGACGCTAACAAACTCGTTGGACAGTGCAAGAGATTATCTGAATAAGTCTATCTTGGACATTCTCCTACTATACAAGAAGGAGATTGTTGCAGGCAATGTTGGGTCCTCCTCACCATTACAGCTATCGACAAATTTAAGAATGTTACCGTTGTTGGTGCAATCTTTAATCAAACATATTGCATTTAGAAATGGAATTGTGCCAAGTGATCACAGAGCTGCAGCCATAAACAAGATTGGATCTCTACCATTGCCAGAGTTGATCCAGTACATCTATCCAAGCATTTACAGTCTACACGATATGCCTGATGAATGCGGGCTACCATACGAAGGGGAAGATGATTATGAAGATATAATTCCTAAAATCCATGGTGAAATTATCTTACCGGAGTGCATCAATGCCACTTTCAACTATCTTCAGAAATACGGTCTCTACTTGATCCAGACTAACAACGAAATCTTCCTCTACATTGGTGGAGATTCAGTTGAACAGCTATTGATTGACGTTTTCGGGGTTTCCACAGTTGCAGAGATTCCAACCGGCAAACACGAGTTGCCAGAGCTGGAGAATGAGTTCAACGTCAGAGTGAGAAATATCATCAGCAAGGTTAGAGAGGGTAAGGGAAGCATCAGGTACGAGAACCTCTACATTGTTGTCGGTCCATCGAGCAACGAGAGAGCGATTGGGGGTGGTAACGAGATGAGTAGAGATTTGATTGCATTGAGAATGTGGTGTATGAGTGCCTTGGTCGAAGACAGAAGCAACAATGTTCTTGGTTACAAGGAGTTTTTAGGACAATTGAAGAACAAGATGAATTCCTGATTGTCTGTGGCTAGTTGATCGATTAGTTAGTTGTCTGTTTATACATCTGTTTGTTAATAATAATAATAATGATAATACTAGTAAGGACAAGTCCAGTAGAGGCACGTGATGCTCTCTTTCCTGCTACTAGCCGGTTTGCACCCGTGCACCGCACCCGCTTTCTGCCCGCTCCTCGTCCCCCGCACGCAACGCCCGCCAGCCAATGGGAGGCGAGCATTGCGGGCTCCCCTCCTTGGCTTCGCCTGCCAAATTAAGCTTACACGCAGTGAAATGGGAGAACGAAGAAAAAAACGCTGGAAGGTGTTGATGATGGGTGTATGGTGTGAGATTCCTTGATTAGCTAATGGGAGACGGTTGGGGAGAATAAGCTTACCATTTCTCCTGCTCTCTTGACTTTTTCTTCCTTTTTTCCTCTCACTCGTGCTTTCTGTGTGAGACTTTCTTGTGCTCTCTCTTCTTTGTTTCCTCCTTCTTCTGCCCCTTCTCTGCCCCAGGTCCTGTTCTCCTTTGGCAAGTAAACCAAGCTTCATTACAAAACACACGCACACCGATACACAACCTCTCTTTATCCTCTCTAGATAGAACGGTAGACAGATTGGCGAATCATCACACTAAACTGGCCATCCAATTATAATACACCCTCGATAAACAAACACACAATTACACACACAATGTTCAGACAATTAGCTAAACAATCCACTGCTTCCGTTGCAAGATGCCAACAAGTGAGATCTGCATCCACCACCATCACCCCAGCTGCCATCTCTAACTTGCAAGGTAGATGGGAGAAGTTACCAGATTCTGACAAACAACACTTGATTGATGCATTGGCCGACAAGCAAAAGTTGCCATGGACTCAGCTCTCGTTGGAGGAAAAGAAGGCCGCCTGGTACATCTCCTTCGGCTCCTGGGGTCCAAGAAGACCTATGGAGACCCCAGAAGAATCTGCCAGAATCTACAAGGGTATAGCCATTGGCCTCGCCTTCTCTGCAACCGTTTTCCTCACATACTACTCTATGAGAAACGTTCCAAAGACCATGAACAAGGAATGGCAAGAAAAATCGGACGAATACTTGGCTTCCAAGAACTCCAACCCTTTCAGCACTTACTCTCAAGTTCAATCCAAATAGATTTGCCACTAATTCATTCTCATAGTTATTGTCTGTAATAGATACTTTAATTATCATATCATCATCACCTTTAACTATCAATAATTGGTTAAACTACTACTACCACTACTACTATTATTATTATTATTATTATTTCAATATTTTTTTTAACAAAAAAATTTTACTGCCTTTCTTTTCTTCTTCTCTTACACTTCTTTCTTCCTCTTTTTATTTCACTTCCTAAATAAACAAATCAATAAAACACTCAAAATAAACTAAAAAAAACCGCTCCAAATGGACTTGGAAACTGGCCTAAACGGGTAGAATTGAGAACACGTAAATCGCCGTTGCGTTATCTCTCGTGTCACGAGCAGCAGCCAGTGCCGGCTTATATTCTTTCGGTTTCTATTCGTTGGAATTTCACGACTACGGGCTACTGCACTCTTTTACTTCTTGAACTTTGCAACATCTTCGGAATACGTGCCCCACTAAGAGCCACCTTCAGAAGACCCCGACAGATAGAGCGGAGTGCTACTCTCCGCTGTAGTTGTATCGAGCCAATTTAGAGGCAGCCCAGTCAGAGCCCGGAGGCCAACAGTAGACGTCGCCAATGTGAAAAACCGTCGAGAAAGGGAAAAATAGGCGGGAAATGCAAAAATGGCGGAGAATGGTAATCGTCGCGGAATCGACGCCTTCCCGAAGCACAGTACCGTCTCCCGCCAGGCTTGATTGCGGGCACGATCCAGGGCAAAGACCAGGGGGAAGCTGGCAGGGAGCGCATTAGCATGCTGGCAAGCGAAAGCACGGCATGGAGTACGGCGAGAAGGATGCAGTGGTGGTCCAACAGTACTCGACCCCGTCGGAGCGAGAGAACAACGAGCTGATATCGGAGTTGTACTCGATTCTCTATACGATCAATGCGATTGAGAAGTGTTTCATAAAGAGCATATTTAAGAACGACGCCGAACGAGAAGAGTACTCCACGACGGTGGACGGACTGCTTGTGCAGTGGAACTCGATCCTTGACAGTCTCGGTGTGAACATTCGAGGCAAGGACCACGAGGGTGATGGCGACTACGAGAGCACGATCAAACAGTTACTCAAGTGCTGTGTGGGATCCAACGAGGTTGATTCACTGAGGTTTGGACTACGAAGGGCGAAAATCGGGATAAACGGTTTTGACGAGAGGAGGAGAGACCTGCAGGAGGAGCATCAGAGAGAGCAGGAAAAGACTGCGCAGAAGGAGACGGCCCCGGAGGAGACCGCCGGGACTGAAGAGGGCAACGCCGACTCTGTAGCAGGTACAAGGACACCGAGGGGCGGCGACAACAAGGGCAAAAAGGCGATTGCCGAGGCGACCTCGGCCTTTATCACGTTGATGGACGCGATCAAGTTAAACTACGATTCCAAAGACACGCTCCACCCGCTCTTCAGCGACGTGCTGACGAAGTCGGGCCAGATCAGCACGGACTTCGACGGCCGCAACAAGCTTGTGTCGTGGCTTATCCGCGTGAACAAGATGGACATCGCCGACAGCCTCGACGAGAACGAGCTCAAGGAGATGCTCTGGGACGTCGACTCCGCCTACAACGGCTTCTTCGACCAGCTCTAACCGACAACGCCGGGACTTTTGAAAAAGGAGAATTGATCCAACTCGGTGATCTTCCTGCCTTTGTACGAAAGACAGAATACAACGGGTTTAATGCGCCCACCGGTCAACTATGACCCTATTTAAAACTTCAGTAACAACTCCTCTTCGTTCTTTCTCGGCCCTATTCTCCATAGCCACATTCTTTTTTCTCTGGTCCTGCCAAGCGGAGAGATCTTCGGCTTCCCTACTCTTGCCATTGCTCTCGTTACTCTCCGGGACCTCTCTGTGCTGGTCCAGGACATGCCCACATCGTCCATCACGTGTACCTCCACCGTCCCCTCCGGTCCTGGACCGGAACCGCCCCGTCGCCGGGCTCTGCCGCGATGGCCGCTATGACTCAGCTGCGTCTTCCGCACCGGAGAATGCACGCCAGCAGAGCACGGAATTTTCCACCCTCTCCGTGCAGGTAGGTAAAGGTCTATCTGAGTCTCTCCAGGCACCCCAACCATCGAGGTGTCTTTTCACTAGCTCTTCCTGCTCTTATGTCGTCTCTTGTAGAGTCACTAGAATCCGATAGCATTACACGCCAAACACAGCCATGTCGAGCACCTCCTTGTATTCGTTGAACTCCGGATGGATCGTGCAGAAATTTGGTGGAACCAGTGTTGGGAAGTTTGCAAGAGAAATCGCCGTCGACATTGTCAAGAAGTACAATGAAAACAACCAGATAGCCGTCGTGTGTTCGGCCAGATCGACGCAGACGAAGTCGGAGGGGACCACGACCCGGCTCTTGCTTGCTGCGGAGCTTGCGACGGACGACAAAGAGACCGAGTACAAACATACCCTCAAGTTGATCAAGGACGACCATATTGCCAACGCGGAGGAGAGCATCAAGGACCAGGCGCTTAGGGAAGACTTGATCGAGGACACGATCAACGAGATCAACAGCGTAGAGAGGTTGCTGGATGCGTGTTGTGTCATTGGGGAGATCAGCCCCCGCTCACTCGACAACATCATGTCGTGCGGCGAGAAGCTCTCGTGTCTCTTCATGACGGCACTCTTGAACGACAACGACGTCCCTGCGCACTACATCAACCTTGCCAGTATCATTAACGAGCTGGACTACAACAACAACACTAACTTGACAAACAACGAGAGGTCGTTAGACCCTTTCTTCTACAAACAGCTGGCCAAGAGAATAGCAGACGCAATACTGAAGCTCGAGCCGGGAGTGGTGCCCGTGTTGACCGGGTTTTTCGGACCCGTTCCTGGCGGCTTGTTGAACTCCGTCGGCAGAGGGTACACGGACCTTTGTGCGGCTGTGTGTGCCGTTGGATTGGCTGCTAACGAGCTGCAGATCTGGAAGGAGGTTGACGGTATTTTCACTGCCGATCCAAGAAAGGTGAAGAGCGCCAGACTGCTCAAGTCGGTCACCCCCGACGAGGCTGCCGAGTTGACGTACTACGGTTCCGAGGTCATCCACCCGTTCACCATGGAACAGGTGATCAACGCGAGAATCCCGATCAGAATCAAGAACGTGATGAACCCCAACGGAGAGGGTACAATCATCTATCCGGACAACATCGGCAAGAAGGGCGAAGAGACTCCTCCTCATCCACCAGTCTCGTTAGACTCCTTACCTTCAGACTACTTTAACAAGCAAAAGTTGAAGATACCGACGGCGGTTACTGCAAAGAGCGACATCGCCGTGGTGAACATCCACTCGAACAAGAAGACTCTTTCGCATGGCTTCCTCGCAAACGTGTTTGGCACGTTGGATAGACACAAGACCGTGGTGGATCTCATCTCCACCAGTGAGGTGCACGTGTCAATGGCGGTGAACTACTTTAAAGACAAGCGGAAGAGCTTTTTGGCAGTCATCGAGGACTTGAAGAAGTTCGGTAATGTGGACGTGACCTACGACCTCTGCATCGTATCGTTGGTGGGCATCCACATGAAACAATTGATCGGTACCGCCGGGGCGATGTTCAAGATCCTCGCAGATGAGAGAATTAACATCGAGATGATCTCTCAAGGTGCGAACGAGATCAACATCAGCTGTGTCATCAGTAGGGGGAACGTCATCAAGGCATTGAATGCGTTGCACGACAAGCTTCTTCTGCATCCGTTCAAGAACACCAATAAGTGTCTTTCTTTCAGCAACGACAGCAACGGAATGGCCGTCGACCACCGGATTGAGGACCTTAAGCTCTCCGAAAATTAGACGTTGACATTTTCATGATACTGTATTTATATAAAAAAGAAACACATGCTCTTCATACATAGTTGACATATAACAAAAGAACTTAGCAGACGTAAAATAGCGCACAGCGCACAGCGCACAGTGCCCAGCATAAGGGTCTTAGAACAAGAAGGTCTGGTCGCCGGCCTTAGAGATCGGCTTGGCCTTCTGGAAACCCAACTCGTGGGAGGCCTTCTTGATGGAGGAGACGAGGCCTGGTGGGCCGCAGATAAGAAGCTGGACGTCGTCGGCTGGCTCTGGGAAGTGTTCGACAAGCGAGTCTTTGGTAATGTAGCCGGTCTTGCCTGTCCAGCCCTCAGGCGCCTTGTCCAAGAAGTAGATGAGGTTGAAGTTTGGGTGGTTCTTGGCAAATTCGTCCAATTCGGCCCTCAACAATATGTCGTGCTCGGAGAGCGAACCGTAGAGAAGTGTCACCTTGGTCTGGTCCTTTGGGTTTGTGAAAATGGCCTTGATTATCTGATACATTGGGGTGATACCGGTACCGCCGGCGACCATGCAGATGTGGTTCAACATGTTTGGCTCGTAGTTGTAGAAACCTTTAGGGCCCTTCACGCGGATGGACTCGCCTAGTTTGAGCGAGTCAATGTAGGAGGATAATTTACCGTTAGGATAAACCTTAATAAGGAGGTCAAAAAAGCCTTTGGAGTCTTGGTCGAGAGATGTTGGAGTGTACGAGTGCATGACATTCTTGCCGTCGATCTCGGCAGCAATCTGGATGTGCTGACCGATAGGCAAACCGAGGACGTCTGTTGGGTTCGGAAGACCGAACCTGAATAGAGCACTGTCCTTGGATAGAACAATCTTTTGGATTAGAGGGAACTCCTGGAACTCGTCCTTCTTGAGCGCGGCACGCTCCCTGTTCGAGGTCGACACAAAGATGAACACTGCGATGGCGGCAGCAACGACACCTGTCAAGGCGCCCAGAACCAAGTGATTTGAAGACATGCTGAGACGGAAGGACTCCAATGGATGGAAAGAAGTGCAGTAGTACAGAACTCAGGAATAGCAGCAGAAGAAAAAACAGAGACGGAGGTCCGAAGGATGTTCTTTTTATCCGTAGACTTCTCGGAAAGTCGGTGATCTGTGGCAACGCTGGAAACATGCCAGAGAGACGGAACGACGCACCTGCCGGAAAACGACACCGCAGACGGCCACGCGGAGAGCGTTACCCGTTGCGGCAAGAAAACGCCTACGGACAAAAAACACGAAAAGAGCTGACATAAGCGTATTTCCGTCGCTTGCTTCCCGTTTCAGGCAGAGGAAGTAGCGCACGTGACTTCAGAGACCTGTGGATGTGGGAGGGGAGAAGGGAGATGAAATTCCAAGTTGGTACAACTGCCGTACTTTATCAAGTGAGTTCTGTCTCGGAGTTGACCTGAGAGTCGATAAAACCGTCTTCTTCAGAGTCGAAAAGATGCAATTGCTTGGTTTTGCGTTGTAGTTTTGGTGCGAAGCAAAATTAGAGTAAAAAAAACATGTGTCAAATCATCTCAGAGGTCTTTGAACCTTTCATTTGCTTCTACAATCCATGACAGCTGAAATAGGTTTGTTTTCTATTGCTCTTTTTTTTGACGACCAAGTGGATCGCTCCATTTTTTTACTTTCTTTTGCGAAGAAAAAATAAATGCCAACATAATGTTGTTCAATATCTTTTTTCCGTTCTTTTAACTTCTTCGAGTCTTTTCAAATGATTGAAACCTCATTAAAAAATTTCAGGTAGCATAATTTAGTATTTGACAATAAAACAATATAATGTTTAGCAATGATGATGTAAGTTTATAGGTGCTAACCATTGCAATTAGTCAACGCCAATCTTTTTCAAGAAGCAATAAATAGACGGTGGTAAATAGATCTCGGTTTTTTATTTATCGTTGAATTAGAGCATTCTTGTTAAATCTGCCATTTTTCTTTGAGAATGCGTTTGAACTTTGACCTAATTTTTTTTCATAGTCTTCAGAGGAAAGGGGAGCCGGCAATACTCTAGATTCAGGGTCTCTCAATGTTGTAAAGCAGTGCTGTTGCATTGCAAATATGATAGGTTCAAACTCTAATCTTGAGCTATAAGTTTTACTTAATGCTACCGAAAATAAATTTAATTCTTATGTTTCCGAGTCAGCACTTACCAGCACTCAAACTTTTGGCCTTATGGATCCGCTGTAACTGATTTCGGTGATGCTAATATTTGTACTGCTTTCATTATCATGGTTGTTCTTCACATGTGAATTGTTATAAAAGATGGGAGCAAATCAAATGACTTTGAGTTATTCAAAGGAGGCAACACTTGTATAGTTTGATTCAAAACTAATACAAATAAATTGATCATTGTAAAGGTTAGTTGGGATCTGGCTAAACTTACACGACTTACAAGAAACAATAGCTAGAAGCTGAGCATGTTGAAAGGGGCGAAATCAATCCAAACTATAACATCTGCACCGATTTCCTCTTTGGGAAATTACTCTGACTCAAATCACAATCAGAAGGCTCATCGACAATGGCATTGTGATGATCCTTCAAACAAAAAAGCCCTCGAGTTTCGTAGAATCGTCGAGCCAAATCTACATGTCTCTGATCCAACTCTGGAGTGAAAAACAGAATCAGATACTTATTGGAGGGGGGTGGATCCAGGCTGTACGTACTGCGACTTCTTTAAATTTCATCAAAAAATATATCCCCAACTCCAAAGACTACCTGTCTCCTGACGTTCAGAAAATTCCACTCTCCATCAGTCCAAAGTTTTGCATGATTGTTCAAACTAACAGTGTAACCTTTATTCTCAGATATGAGGGTCCAATTTTGGTATGTAGCTACAGAACTCTGTTCCTCTAACTCACGCACGGGCCGATTCTTCTCCAATCGTAGTATGACAGCTCAGTTGCATCTAATCATCCAATGGCGAGTACACTCTCCATCGTTGGAATCGATGTAGCGGTATACCGAATCACTTCTCGAAATCGGCACCGACTCCATTTGAACTTCCCACTTTGTTACATTCAAGTTCTGTTCCAAAACACCAATCTTCCGCGGGACTGCCAAAAGCCTCCCGTTGACCAAACATTGGCAGGAGTTAGTGACCGGACAAGCGGTGCAAAGTCTAGAAGCCATTCAAATCCAGGCTGAAACAATTTCTTCCTCCAGTTGTGAGACCGGCTCCCAACCTGATTGCATCGGAATCCGTGTTTGAATTAAGCAGGATCCGCATAGCATCAGCTTCCCTTACTCCTACTACAATGACCCCATCCAGTTCTCCCGGCACGCCTGCTGAGCAAACAAACGACAGCACGGTCGCCTTTTAGGTTCCATGCCTCTGCAAGAAGACACGGCGTCCCAATCTCTGTTAAGATAACCTGAAACATCGTGCCGTGTTCCAGGCCTCCGGATTACGTCAGACCGGGAAGGCTTTTGCACCGTGGCCTGTTGGCCTGCCCCGGTCAGAAAACACGACGGCAAACAAGAAAGTGCTCAGCGAGAAACGAGAAACCCGGCCGCCGCATTGTTGCCCGTCCGCACGCCGCCTGGGAAGAAGATCAACGCACCGTCTCCGCCCAGTGCCTTGTCCAGCAGTCGCTGGCGGGCCCGTGCCTGCGTCCCGCCCCGCACAGGGTCCGGTACAGCTCTCGACGGCCTCCCAACCCTCCGGATACTACACCACTGCAGCCACTGCAGCCTCTCCGGCACGCCCCACCACGGTCACCGATTAGCCTGGTACACATCTTCCCCCAACTCGCCGCCAAGCCACATTCGTCTCCAGCTCCGTCTGCGACGACCTGAAACAGCATCGCATACATCGGGATACATCGGTGTCTCGTCTCACCCAACCCGCAATCTCACCCGCACAGAGAGATCTGCACTCGCACCGACATCCACACCTACACATACATCTGTAGATGTCCTACCCGCTCCACTACACCCCCTCTGCAGCCCCTCACCTTACTCGTCCTGGCATCCCCGATCGCACGAAACAGGCGGCAGCAAAGAAGAACATGACCGTCTCCACGTCGCAGAGCGGCACCGGTGGGAAGCGGAATACTGCCACAACCATAAGCACCACCTCGACGTCTACATCAACGTCAACGTCAACTTCAACGACGACATCCGCATCAACTGCCAGTAATGACAGCTCCACTGCTAAGGGAATCTCCAAATTGAAACTTTTCTCAAAGTTCTCCTTTGCCAAACAGTCCCCTCCGCAACACAAACCCAAGCCGACACAAAGCATACTGTCCAACTCCATCAAGGAGCAGCAGCAGCAGAAGGACAAACATCGAGAAACACAGCAGCATGTCCCCCCACATCCTCCAAAGCAGCCCTACAAGGTCCATGCAATCAAAACTGCAGATCTAGAAAGTAGCGGCTTTAGCTCGTCGACCTCCTCTCCGTCAAAGACCATCAACGTTAACGTCTCCGAGGTCTCTACATCCACCTCAACAGAAGATGGGAAACCAACAACCCTTTCTCACACACCCACCGTCGTCGAACCTGAACACAGAGCCGAAACGTCCACCTACAACTCCACAGCTGCATCCACAACGACAGGCGCAACAACTGCGAACACAACACCCATCTCCGCAAACCCACACAACGTGTCCTCCCCGGTACTGTCCTCCAACATGCAGCGAATGAGCATCGACCCCACCCCGATCTACTCCTCGCCTCTTGGTAATCTGCTGCTAGATTCAGATTCAGAAGACGAGTTAGACGACAAGAAGCTGAAGAGCGAAGAGGCCCTCAAGGATTACTGCCCCGGCGGATACCATCCGACATATATTGGTGAGAAATACGGCCGGAACGAGGAGTATCTGATTGTCCGGAAGTTAGGCTGGGGCCACTTCTCCACCGTCTGGTTGGCCTGGGACTCGGCGAAGTCCAGACACGTTGCCATCAAGATCGTCAGGTCTTCTTCAAACTACAGCGAGGCCGCAATGGATGAAATTACTCTCTTAGAGAAGGTGAATTCGGGAACCGACTCACATGAGGGAAAGAAGCACATCGTACAGCTACTAGACCACTTCATCCACGAGGGACCCAACGGCAAGCACGTGTGCATGATCTTCGAGGTCTTGGGTGAAAACATGCTTAACCTCTTGATCAGATACAAAGATTTCCAGGGCCACAGGCAGAAAGAAATTGACGAGGTGATAAAGAATGGAGAGAACGAGAAGAGAATGGAAGTCCACCTGTCAAACATCCATGATTTGCACATCCTGAGCGAAAGTTACGGCGGTCTCCCGCTGACCTTAGTGAAGCAGATCTCGAAACAAATTTTGCTGGCACTTGATTACCTCCACCGTGAGTGTGGCATCATCCACACTGATATCAAACCTGAGAACATCCTAGTCGAAATACATGACGTCGAGAAGTTGGTGCAGCTATTGGAGTTTGAAAGGAAAAGCAAAAAGCTTAATCGCCTGTTGGAGAAAAGACACAACGACCATTCCTTTTGTCTGCAGCACACGACTTCCTACACCCTTGGCCAATCTCAGCCGACTTCCAAGACAACTACAAACACGAGCCTAAACAATAATGCAAATGTACATAATAATAACAACAATAATACTAATAGAAATACCATCAGCAACAATACTAATAACAACAACACTAATAACACCACCACTACCACCACTACCACCACAACTATGGGCAACCTGATGGGTGGCAACAATCGCAATAACAGCATCAGCTTTAATAATATCAATACTATAACCTCGAGTCAACGGTTCAGCAACCACTCCTATCATTCATTATCGCGTAGTATATCGATACAGAACTCCATAACGAACAACAATGCCAACCCAAATTCCAGCATCAGTGGAATCAACATCAGCACCCCCATCAGAAAGAATTCGATACCGATTAGGTCAAGTAAGCCATTGACATCCCCAGTGGAGACTTCCAGCGTTGACAACTTCTTCAGATCTTTCTCCTTTTCCCAAAGAAGGAACCCTTCTTTCTCATCGGGAAGTGTTAGTAATAATAACGGCAACTTCACAAACAATAGCTCCGCCTCCAATATGAACAATGCTTCTCCTATGCTGAATCAGAATAGTTCATTCGAGAGACACGGTAGCATTGTAAGTAGCATCAGCCAATCCAGATACACTGCAAGTGTTTTGTCGTCACCAGGGTATAAAAGGCAAGACATTGACATAATAGATGAAAAAGATGACGAGGATGGAAGCAAAGGCAAGGGCAATACCATTTTGGGTAGTAGTATCAGTGATCCAGTCGAGGAAGAGGAAGAGGAAGATATTTTTGTGGATGCAACTGAACCGATACTGTCCATCTCACCACGCATCAAAGAAAGAACTAATGAGAGTATCAAGCAACACGAAAAGAATACGTCTGTAGGCTCACTCGATACAGTCCAAACAGCGCTTACCAATGCCGGCAGTGGTGATGTCGACAACATTCTTGATCCACACGATTCTGGTAGAAACTCTATACTAAACACTACGGTGAATCAGAAATTAGTGCCCTTCCCCTCTCCGGTTGTACCCAAACACTCAGAGAAGCCTTCTTTGTCAATAGATACAACCTCATCTTCCAACGATGCTGAAAACGTCAAGCGTGAATCATCGACTGTGTCTGCTTCTTCTAGACCTTCGATCTTGAACGAATTCGAGGAAATTATAAGTGTGAAACTCGCAGATCTGGGAAATGCTTGTTGGTACAACAAACACTACACACCAGATATCCAAACTAGGCAGTATAGATCGCCAGAGGTGATATTAGGCGGTGAGTGGGGTTGTTCTGCAGACATCTGGTCTGCTGCATGTGTCATCTTCGAGCTCATCACGAGTGATTATCTATTTGACCCCAAATCATCGGCTTCGTACTCAAGGAATGACGACCATTTGGCACAAATTGTTGAATTACTACAAACTTGGCCCTCGAAAGATTATCTCAGAACCTGCTCCAGATGGAGAGAATTCTTTGATAGAAGCGGACAGAATTTCCGGAAAATTGGTAAGCTGAAAATATGGCCCTTGAGGATGGTTCTAATTGACGAATACAAAATGAGCGAGGAGTTAGCAACAGAGGTAAGCGACTTCTTATTGCCCATGCTCGAATTCATACCTGTCAAAAGGGTCGATGCTGGGAGTATGTGTGCACACTCATGGATCAAGGACGTCAATTGTGGCGCCGATTTGGACAGAGCTTATGGGCTTCATGGTGACGGAATAAAAGGATGGAGCGAAGAGTGGGATGAATGACGATTGTATTTATAAAAGCTAGCATCTAACCACAATTTCTCGAAGGGATACAGAAATCCATTTATAAGCATTAATATACTGCATACATAATCGTTACGTAGGACGAGCGGATTTACATGAACGACGTACAACATTCCATGCAATAGCGTTCAGGCTTCCCTCGACTGGAATTTTTGATGTCATTAACAGGTCCTTTACTCTGAAAATGATCAACTCTGTCTTCTGGTTTAATCATCCATTGCTCTATTTCATACTGCTGCTGAATTTATATCGTCTATAAAAGGTTTTTAGGTCTAGACCAACAACTTCGGCTCAATCTCATCCTTGGAATGATCTTCTTCTTTGCCATAAGGTTGAAAATTCAAATAGCCATCATTAGAGAAAGCTTTGTAAAACTTACTTCTGTCGTAAGGGGTGAGAGGATAGCCATTTTTCAATCTCGAAGCAAGGTCTGGGTTAGATGTGTAGTAACGAGAGACACCAATGATGAGGTTATCATCACTGTTGATACTTTGCTCAAGCTTTTCAATATGCTTCTCATCAAGGAAGGCACCTGCTCTGAATAGGACACCCTTCCAAAATAAACGGGGCCACGAGAAGTCGATTCTTCGAATATCAGAGGTATCTGCTGCGTCCTTGTCACCCTGAATTCTTGGTTCCACAATGGAAATATAAGCCAACTCATCACCTTTATCTGCTCTGCTTTGTAATTGACTAAAAATATAACCCCAAATAACTATAGGATTAACCTCAGAATTTTTACCCAAGCCACCTTGAACTTCAGCATAAGGTGATAATCTAATTGCAACGTGCTTTGCACCAACTGCTTCAATACAAGCATCAACGACTTCAAACAGAAATCTTGACCTATTTTCAATTGATCCTCCGTATTCATCAGTTCTCTGATTAGAAGAAGACTGAATGAATTGATCAATCAAAAACATATGAGCTCCGTGAAGCTCAATAAAATCAAAACCAGCTTCGTGGATGGCTCTCTTAGAAGCATCTGCAAACTGTTTGATGATGTTTTTGATCTCAGCTGTAGTTAAAGCCTTCAATTTGACATCTAGTTCTTTTGCAGACTTCTCATTTGCTTCATCCATGTAAATCTCTGAAGGGCCAACTAGCGGTAAATTTAAGGCTTTTGCAATCTGAGGAATCAATGCCCTACCTGTGTGAACTATCTGAAGAGAAGCATACGACCCGTTCTCATGAACAGCATCGACAATCTTTTTATAAGACTTGACCTGCTGCGCAGTCTCAAATACCGGCTGGTTGGGAAAATGGCCGAACTCTTTGGTTGCCGCAGTTGCTTCGAATACGAGCAATCCACCGTTATTCTTGGCTCTTTCGGAGTAATATTCAAGCATCGAATCAGTACCAGAGCCGTCCGCAGTGGCTCTCAATCTAGAGCTGGGTGCGTAAGCTAGTCTGTTCTTGAGGATGAGTTCCCCAACTTTTATTGGTTTGAAAAGGTTCGAGGTTGCAAGTGATGTCATATTTTATTTGGCTTTTCGTTTGGTTTGAAAGTTTCACTTTCTATCATGACGTTTTTTTTCATTCTATTCCATCATTCTTGCATTGAGATCAATATAAGTTAATTTATATCAATTTGATGATATTAAATTTATCATGAATTCAGCCTCAGGAATGAAAAAACATTTTCGGAATTAGGAGATATTCCAGTAAGATAAAATTCCGGATAGCTACTGATGTCGAAATTAGATTAGTCAGCTTATCAGCTCAACTCCCTTTTTGATAGCACTGGATTCACCGCATATTCAGCAATTTCGGTGTTTACCTTTCGAAATTGCTATTTTCATGAATAACAAAGAATCTTCTGGAAGATAGCAATATTATATGCAACATATTCAGGTACGTATCTGTTATCACCATCTTCTGGGGTTTTGCTAGGCGGAACGATACATCTCAGATAGTTTACGTAATTGAACTTTATTTTTATCACGACCCTCAATAAAGAATGATTTTGCTTCTAACGTTTATGTGTATGAGTGCAGTTCAAATACTATAAATAAATAAAGTGAATATAAAGGTAGTAAATATAAGATACAAAAGCTTTATCTATATATTGTGTGATGATTAAATAAAACAACCAGCTATGTAATCGAGGTTTTTGGTTGAACGAACTAACATATCGGCGATACTAGAACAGATGTTTTTTGAAAGGTTGTGAGATGAGATCAGAAATGAATAATGTGAGGACGGGGATTGAAGAACTTTGACCTTATCAGTTCTTCTTATCTTCTAGAATTCAATTCTTCGAGCCGTAACCGAATAAGTCGAGGTAGTTCTTTGGAGAGTTGACGTAATCTCTCAACTTGAGAACTTCTTCCTTACCATAAACAGTTCTGTTCCTGGCTTGGGAAGAAGCAATGATATGAGGCTTGACATATTTGTATAGCCAATCGGCTAATTCGTCAGCTACAATACCCAAGTCCTTGTAAGTTAAAGCAGATGGGTCGATGTGTTGATGAAGAGTCGAACGTCTGTAGGTATCATAGTCGAAAGCTTCCATTGATGGGTTCAATTTTCCGTTTAATAGACACCAGATCTTGACAAGGAATTCTGGAGCTGGCATGTCATAACCGGAAGCTGCTGGGAAGAAACCGTACTGGTTCAAGTGAATCATGTATTTCAGCATCTCTCTCAATTCTGCTCTGGAATATCTCTCGTTGCCGTAAAGTTCATAGGTCTTTCCTGCAGTCGAGTCGTCGTAAACTATCTTTTCAAGAGCCTGGGCAACTTGTTCAACATGAGTTGGGTAGACTTCTTGTCTGTAAATGATGTTACCACCAAACACTTTGATTGATAACATGTCGTTGAGGAATTTGGAATTTCTACCGTACATTGGAGCAGGCCTAACTATAGTTGCATCAGGGTAGTGTTGCTTGACAACTCCCTCCGCAATACCCTTGGTTGCGAAAAATTCAGAAGGAGAGTTCACATCAGCATTGTAAGAGGAAACTTGGATGAATCTATCCACACCATAATCTTTGGCAATTTTAGCAATTCTGTTTGATCCTTCAATGTTTGCATCTGCCATTGAGAAGTTCTTAGTATTTATGGAAGAACCCAACAAGTTGACAACGACGTCAGAATGAGCAACAGATTCTTCGATGGATTTCAAGTTTCTGATGTCGAACTCGTGGAAGTTAACAACACCCAAGTCACCACAAACTTTCAAGTGTCTCTTGGATCTACCGTTTCTGAATGGTGCAATGGTGATAGTACCATGTTTGGCTAATTTGGATACCAATATTTTACCCAAGAAACCAGTACCACCGAAAACAGAAACCTGGTAACCAGTACGAGAGTGACGTCCACCTAAACCACGCGAAACCTTGGTCTTACCAGTCTTGGTGATGTTGATGTCACTTTCGAGTGGGAAACGATAGATATTTCTGGATTGGTTGATTTGTGCGATGGACTTAGTTGCATTGAATGCAAGCTTGGTCTTGTTTATGGACAACATGGCTATGTGTGGATGCCTGTATGTACGGTCGAGCTGAGGTTTTGTTGTGCTGTCCACTCGTTCGTGTCAGTTATTCCGTTCACTACATGTAAGCTTCATCTGTAGCGGATGCGATTGGTTGTGCCCTCCTCTGCTTTTTCTTTTGGCTGTCCTGGATTCTTGTTTTTTCCCCACTCGAGAGAAGCACTTCAACCACCCGTACACCTTTTAATTATCACGACACAAAAGTATGTTGTAATATAACTTTTTGTAATGTATTGCACGTGACCCTTTTCACGTGACTTGAATTTTACCATCTCCGAACATGACTTTTCCGGATTTCCTTTGTTTTGACGTGGCAGACTCCACCGTTTCCCCTAAGTTGGTTCTTCATTCTCCACTACTTGGACCTATCCGCAGGGCAAACCACCACAACAATGAGTACGATAACAACATCTGTCACACTGCTAGTATCGGCATTGCTTGTGGGGATTCAAACACAATTTCAGCCGGTCCAATCCGCTTTAGGGTTTTCCATCTTCGGCTACACATGCGTGGATTATCTGATACCCAAGGCCGGTGCAGTGTTTATCAAGAGAGGCATTTTTGGTAAAGATATGTCTAAAATTGGCCGCCCGATTATTCCAGAAACAATAGGTGTTATTCCTGCCATTGCATACATATTTGCGATGTTCTTTTATATCCCGTTCTTATTCGCTAGAAAGGGTAATACATCAGGCGAAGGAGAAACTGATCTGTCGATATTTTCACACTCTAAGCTAGCATCATACTTAAGCTCCATGCTTTCTCTTGAATCAATGATACTATTGGGATTGATGGACGATTTGTTTGATATTCGCTGGAGACACAAGTTTTTCTTACCTGCAATTGCATCGATTCCGCTATTGATCGTTTATCATTTCGAGTTCAATCAGACCTCGATCCTTGTGCCCAAGTTTATATCAAATACTTTCGATCTTTCTACTTCAGTAGACTTGGGGGTATTTTACTATTTTTACATGGCTGCAGTATCGATTTTTTGTCCAAATTCAATAAATATCTTGGCTGGAATTAACGGCCTAGAGGTTGGTCAGACGATCGTGATTGCAATATTGTTACTAATAAACGATTTTTACTACATCATAGGCTTTTTCCTTGAAGACCACCTTATCCAGTCTGCTTACGAAGTGCACATGTTTTCAATCTGCTTCCTTATACCATTTCTCGGAATATCATTAGCACTTTACAAGTATAACAAATTTCCAGCTAATGTCTTTGTCGGGGATACTTGGTGCTACTTTTCAGGAATGGTTTTTGCTGTGATTGGGATATCGGGACATTTCGCTAAAACATTAATGTTGTTCTTCCTCCCACAGATCTTGAATTTCATATACTCTGCTCCACAGTTGTTCGGAGTTGTCCCATGTCCGAGACATAGACTACCAAAGTTCAACGAGTCCGACGGCTTGCTATACAATTCATACACCGAATACGAAGATTCTGAGGAGATATCTGACGGTAAGAAGAAAAAACTGAAACCATTCTTGATCACAATTTTCAGCCTTTTAGAGAAAGTTTATTTGATCAAACTTGTGAGGAACAAGAAGGGAGAAATTGTTAAAAGTTCGAACCTAACATTAATTAATCTAACAATTATTTGGTTTGGTCCTCATAACGAGGGTGAACTATGCACTCTGATAATGCTGTTACAATTCGCTGTTGGCATCACCTTGTTGATACTAAGACACACTCTTGCACCGACTATTTTCGGTTTCGACAATTCATGGAGTATGCTAAATAGATTTTACATTTCTTAGATCAAAGTCGACCTTTACATATAGTTTTTACATTTTATCTCTATATATTGTATTATTCAACATTGGTTGACATGCTATCGATTCTAAATTCACAAGTTCTTTTGCTCCAGAAATTGATTTCTCTGTTCAATCAACTCGTCTGCTAAGCGCTGAATTTCAGTATTCTTTATTACTTTTCTACATGAGTAAAATTCATCCATTCTTCTAAGATGCATTCTCTCATACTCGAACGCTTGCACCAACAGTTCTAACTTATCAATATCCTTCACAATGGTGGCCTCTAGATTTCTCTGTGTTTCATAATCTATCCATAGTTCTTTCACTTCTCCTGCAGATTTTGGAGAATACTTGGAAATGATGTCGCAAAGGTATAAAATTGCTTTATATTCACGCTTGCTTTTCTCTGTTTTGTCTATGTTTTCATCATGTGGAACAATATCACCCACTAAACTCTCTGCTATATCATGAACTAAAGCTATTCTTGAACATTTGTTCATATCTGGAGCCTGATTTGGCCATGCCTTTGGATCTAAAACCAAGGTCATTATTGACATTCGGTACATGTGATCTGAGATTGTCTCGGGGTCAGGGATTCCCATATTGAGCCATCCGGTACGTTTCTGTTGTTTTAATAATGATACCAATTGGAAAAAGAAATTGAGTTGCTTATATCTTGAATCATCTGACAAGCTGCCACTGCTTGTTTCGATATATGATAGCACAGCTTGAGGAATCCTTGACTCTGGATCCCATGAAGTCTCTGCAGAAAGTGTAGGACTGGATGAGGTCATTCTAAAAAATATGGCGGGTAAACCCTTTGCTTTGTAAATACCTTTACGAACACTGTACATCTTATTGTTGATGTGACCTCTTTTAGTGTTGTTGTTGTTCTTACCCTATCATCAAAATTTACCGATTTGGAAAAAAAAAAGCTCGACGGGAGGAGCAAAATTGGAGAGAGGCATCTAAATAATGAGAGTAAAAAAATTTCCGAAAAATGTCTGTGTCATGTGGAACGGCTAGAGCAGACAGAATAATCATACTGCTGGATCCCCAATGCTCTAATACTGAATTCGTAATAAATATAACATTGGAAAGAAGAATAGGGAAAAAGAACAAGTCTTTTTGTGAACTTATACGTCAGCATATCGGATTGATTAATATGTATACCGATAAATATATTATTTTATTTATAGATTAACAACTACAAAGTGTGGAAAAGATGAGAAATTGTAAGTAAAGGGGTTTAAGCGATTAGTTCAACAACACCACCAGCTTCTCTGATCTTCTTTTCAGCTAATTTAGAAACGTATCTAGCCTTGACAATGACAGGAACTTCTGGAAGTCTACCCTTACCCAAGACCTTACCGTAACCGGAAGCTAAAGTGTCGATGACAATAGCAGCGTCCTTAGTAGAAGAAGCAATCTTTTCGTCCTTGTTTTCGACTAAAGACCATAACTTGTCTAAGTTGATGACTGGCTTCCAGAAGTGGTTCTTTTGCTTGTGGAAGTATCTCATACCAACCTTACCGAAGTAACCTGGGTGGTACTTGTCCAAGTTGGTTCTGTGGTGGTGTTGACCACCGGCCATACCTCTACCACCTGGATGCTTTCTGTGCTTACCAACACGACCTTTACCCGCTGTATTAAGAGTAGAAAAAAACAAAGAGGAGGAGAGAAGAATGTTAGTAAACTGCGCATTTGTGAATATGGGGCAGAACAAGTGGAGACACTGGTGACTAGACGTAGGCAAAGTTGCTTCGACGATTCCTGAGATATCGATACAGGTGATTTTTCAACGTTGTTCACTTGTTTCTCTGCTTCATAAAATCTGTAGTTTATGCTTCAATAATTCCGTTGCATCAAACTTTGATGAAAACCTTCCTACTGCTTCTGTCGGAATTTGTACGTCTCCATCCCATTTACTTTCTCTTTTTAAGAACACTGTAATCACATTTACTCGTCCAATGGATAGTCTTACATTGAGTTGACCACACTGATATCCTTCTGATGGAGTTGTTTCAATACAAATCATACCGCACTTCTTGCAGTCTTCTGTTTTTAATGCTGGCCTGTAGTCTATCACAGTTTCTGTCACCCTCTTGGCTCTATGATTTCTATTTTTCAAAATCTCTTGTTATTCATTCTGATTTGTATTGTACATACCGCAAACGTTACCTCTGTGCTTTCTAGTTTTAGTTAATCTGGTAGGCATTTTGTGCTTGCTGTGTGTAGATAGCTTCTATGTTCAAGACACTATGGCATCCATACCAATAGTGCTCAGCATCAACCGTGTTAAACATTCACACTGAAAAAACTCTCCTGCCTCTGCTCTCGCTCCTTCCCTCCCTCACAGTCCCACCGACTCTCCGGCCGGATTCTCTCAGCACGCGAATCCACTACTGGTGAGACCCGCACAGAGCACAGCCTGAGGTGCGAGGGTGACACACTAGGGAAAAATTCGCAAGTAGAGTGCAAAATAACCCTAAATTCAAGCACGTGAATTGTTTAGAGGGTTAACCGAAACCCCGGTTTAGGTTTATCTTGAGAAACATGCACTTACAATTATCCTATAAAGTACTCGATTACATCAATTTTCCTCCATCAGTCAGTTCGGCTATTGCTGTTTGTCCAGACTTCATCGTAGGTGGCACATCCTTTCGTTTCAGGGACGAAATTCTTGACAAAGATGGCGAACAAAAGACATACGGCTGCAAAGATCAGGTAGACCCATCCTCCGATGAGCCCGTTCAAGATCGGGAACATCGTACCGATGACAAAGACACTAACCCAATTGCAGTCGGTTGCCCAGCTCTGTGCAATATCTTTCACCTCCACTTGGGAGACTTCGCTGACTATTAAAAATGGGATAGGCCCGCATCCAATGGCAAATGAACCGACGTATGTGAAGATGGATATGACTGTAATCAGCGACCTATCTGCCAAAATACCCGCACTTAATACGACCAACGATACCAGCATAGAGAGGAGAGAAACAAGTAGCAGTGGTTTTCTTCCTACTCTATCCAAAAACATCGAAGAAATTGCGGTAATTACCATATTTCCGATCGAAATTAGCACGTTAGCCAAAACGGCATATTGAGGGAATACCTTGTTCAGTATGTCAACACCATAGAAGATAACAGAGTTGATACCCGCAAACTGTTGTCCTATCATCATGAAGGTAGCAATAACTCTCGAGTTGATGTAGTTTTTATCGGTAAGGTAATACCAGAAGCCCAAGTTTTTCAAATGTGGATTGGACTCGATCAGCAACAAATGGGCCTGTTTCTCTATTTTCCAGATGTCAATCTCATTGTTGAGATCTTGGGAACTAGTCTGAGGACCTCTAAGGTCTTCCAAAATCTTGTAGCCAAGTTCCTCATTGACATGACTAGATCTGACTATGAGCCACTTCGGGCTTTCAACTAATGATGTGGCCACCAACACTATGTTGAGACCAGCTATGATCCATCCCACACTCAATATGTTTCTCCATGTCTGAACTGTATTCCATTTGATGGCCAATATCTGTGCCAGCAATATACCGAAATTGACACTGATCTGGGTCATGCTACCCAGGATACCACGTAACTCCACCGGCGACACGTCATTGACATAGATTGGCACGTAAACAATAGCTAACCCGCCCCCTAATCCGCTGACAAATCTTCCAAAGAGCAGCCATGCATACGAGTCTGCCTTACTTTCGATGAAAGACCCCGAGATGTATGAAACTGAAGTAATCAGGAAACTCAGCTTCAAACCGTAGTTTGTAGAGAGATAGGATGCAAATGTGGAGGAAACTAGGCCCCCGATGGAGAAGACTGCTGTGACTAAGCCCAACTGACTCTTTGACAGTCCTAAGGACAATCTTATGTATTTAGCAGGAGCATTCAGCTCAGACATATGAAATCCGTACTGGATAGACGCCAAACAACATATAGACACGCAGATAATCAGCGGTGGTGTCCAATGCTTCTTTGTCAAACCTGCTGCCCCCAATAACGGGGAGGACGATGATGGCCTGGACATATTTGTTTTTCGGGGGTAATTTAGAAGTCCACTAAACTGACTATTCTTCCAACAAGCATACCCAGAGGACAGAATAGCCAAAAGCCTTGAAACCGAAGCCACCCCACCCCACATTGGGCTGTCCGAATGCGGAAACCTCAACACTTTTTCATGTCTGTCACGATTTGATTTATCTCTCTTTCTACTCTGTTTGCCGGAGCTGTAGCGAGTCTTAGTTCTGGGTAAAGCAAGCATACAAGCGCATAAACATGGCAACGATTAATCCTGACGATTTGGAAACGTCAAACTTGAACGCACAATCCAATGCAGAACATATCCAGGGAATATATGATGACATACAAAAGATACATGAAGAAAGTTTCAACTCTAGGTTGGGCTTGCCAGCGGTTGCCCGAGTAACTCTTTTCACCCTTGGCGGTGCCTTTGTTGGTGGACTAGGCGGAATGTTGGGTGGATGGACAGATGCCTCGTTAAAGTATCTTGCGGCCAAC
Organism: Pichia sp. NRRL YB-4149; assembly: GCA_030556025.1. Lineage (NCBI taxonomy): Eukaryota > Fungi > Ascomycota > Pichiomycetes > Pichiales > Pichiaceae > Pichia > Pichia sp. NRRL YB-4149. The sequence continues at coordinate 115,969 of JANIWA010000029.1, read as the reverse complement.
TCACATCGACTACCAACCTCGTACAACGGGTGGTTTTTTTATCACAAACGAAAAACCTACTACTGCACTAAGAACGCAATGGGCCAGGCCTTCCGGACGGGGACGAAAATTGGGGGATTTGTGGGTATAATGTTTTCTATCGAGGCCATGTTCGACTACGTGCGAGGCCAGACGGATTTCGTGAACACGATGATGGCCACTTGTCTACCGGGATTCACCTATGCGTGGTACACGAAGATGTCGAGAGTTCAAGCGAGAGAACTCATCAATAAGGGAGGCAAGATAGGTCTGATGTTGGGATTGTCGCAGGATGCGCTGCAGTTTATCAGAGGTATCGATGTATGGTACTTGAATCAGTGGCTAGGCATCAAGCCAATGAAGTTAAGCGATAGGTTGAGAAAGTATGCCGGAGAGAAGAGTAACGTAAATTAATTTTAACTTGTACATACACAGAATATAATAGCGTTTACACATGCATCTGATGAGCTGCCATCAGTCGGAGGCGTAGATATCGTCGTCGTCGTCATCATCTTCGAGGTCAGGAACGGGGTAGTTCAGTATGACTGCAATTCCTGTCAACTGGTCGAGCTGTTTGCCAGAGTCGTGCAGACGGGAAAAAATAGAAACTTCGCCATTGTCATGTTTCACCTTGTCGACTAAGTCAATGTAGTGCTTCCTTTTCTGGACATCATCGTTCTTAAACAAGGAGTCTGTTATCAGAAGAGTCTTGATGGCTCCTCCTATCCCCGCCGCTTTCTCCACTTCCTTTTCTCCGTAAAATGCTCTTGAATCGTCGTTGTTCAAATGCTTAGTGAACTCATCAAACAAGGCGACGTTTCGCTGCACCTTAGTATCGGCAAGCTGCTTTTTGATTGTTGGGTTTTTCAATACCTCTTCAAGTCCTTGAAGATACCCCGTGCTGCTCGACGCCGTGAGGAATTTAGACTTGCACCTTATGAGCTCTTTATCTTCTGTTTTGTCGATCTCCAAGAAGATCTTCTCCATCAACTGAGTTGAGAGCGTTCCCGGAGAGGCAATTATGATAGCCTTCAAGTTCAACAAATCTAGTGATCTGATAGCAGATAGTGCTGTGTTGGTTAGAAAAGTGTTCAATGCCTTGTCGTGAGCCGAAGAGTCTCCTCTTCTCTTTTTCGGAATGCTCTTCTCATTCTTGTTTCGCAGGATGGTCATCGACTCTGTTATGAGACAGACGTGGGAGACACCTTCCTCGAGAACTATGGCACCCACCTCGGCCTTCGATGCGAGGGAACAGGCGGAGTCGATCAAGTTGTCATCGTGTTGGTCCCAATGGTCTTTGTGGATCTTGACAGACTCCTTTAACATCACAGTGGCGGTATGGTGGGAACCCAAGGGAACGTCGGCCAACGCATTCAAGGTACGACCCTTGATCCGCAGCTCCCGTTCAGAGGCAACGAAATCCGAGTCGAGCACGTTCAACGTCATGGTGACGAGCTTCTTCTGTGCCGCTGCTCCAGGGATAGGTATGCCAGATGATCCTATCGGCCTGACGTTTCTGTGTGTTTTCAACGTTATCTCATCGTTTTTCGAAATCAGATTATACAGTGTCCACAAGTCGTCTGCATCCTCCGGTACAAGCACGACGCTGCCACCTTGCTTGTTCGTCACTTTCGAGACAAGCTTCATGCCCGCTTTATGGTTGTGTCTTTTCGGAATGCTACTGCCGAGAGAAAGAAACTGGAGAGACCCGGTGCCGTCTCTACAAGAAGCACACAACTGGAGACGAAGCAGAGAGAAAGACGAAAACGGAAAAAACGGGGCTGTGGAGACGAATCGGGGAGACGAAATTTGTCAGTTTATTACATTAGGTGGGTTTTATAAAAGATGTGGGGATGGAAGGTCCCGTCTTAGCGGACCTGGGCATCGACAATGCTGGTGCACTTGCATGGCTCACCCTTCTTGTTGACGAGCTTGGCGTCCGGCTTGCCCTCCTCCCTGTAGACGGCAGTAAAGTCGGCAATGGTGGTGAAGTGAGGCTGGACGGTTTCCCAGATCTTTTTCTTTGGTGCAAGCACCTTCTCTGGAACGCCGTCGTAGCCCTCAAAGAAAATCTTGTCACCAGGCTTGCTGCCGGCTGGCGGGTTAACGAACTCGACTTTGCCCTCCGCATTGGAGGCACAGAGAACCATCGCAGTGGACTTGACGCCTCTCATGTTGACGGGCTTTAAGTTGGCCACAACAATGACATATCTCTCCTGCATGGACTCCAAGGAGAAGTGTTTCACGAGACCCGAGCAGACGGTTCTTGGGCCGTCCTCGTCGCCCATCTGGATGGTGGATACATAAAGGGAGTCTGCGTCCGGGTGCTTGATGGCCTTCTCGATGAAACCGACCCTCAAATCGATCATGGAAGGGTTAGGCCCGGCCTGTGAGGCCTTGGCCTCGGCCTCCTGCTGCGCTCTCAACTTGGCCTTGGCAGCCTTCTTGGCCTCCTTGGCGGCCTTTGCTTTGGCAATGGCCTCAGGGTCTGTTGGCTTGCCCTTTGGAGCAGCACCGGCATTGGCGGCGGCGGCTGCGGCGGCTAGGGTAGCCTCCTTGGCCTTGCCTTCCTTTTTGCCCTTAGCTTCTGCTGGTTGTTGCTGTTGTTCCTTCTTCTTAGGCTTCTCCTTGATCTCTCTTGGCAATGCAACGTCCAGATCAAGAGCGAGCTTGGTCTCGGTCAGACCGGAGACGGTGTTCTGTAGCAAGTCGATCCATCTGAGGATGTGTCTGTTTGCAGCCACATCCTTGGACAAGGTCGAGACGGCGACTGGGAAGATGGCCTTGAACACCTTCGTGTCGGCGTCAGTAGGACCCGTCGTTCCGGCGACATACGTGTTGGACTTCAAGGTTTCGTTGAGCTCCTTGACGTGGTCCTCGACGTGGGGGGCGAGGGACTCCCACTGAGAGATTGCTGCCTGCTGCTGTTCCTTGGAGAGGGCCATGGCTGTTGGGTGCTTCTTATATTTCTTCTGCTTCCACCTCTCTTCCCCCCTCCCCTCTCCGCTGTTGTCTCTCTGTCTCTCCTCCCATCCACCTCTCTTGGTCGGGCAAAGGACGAAAAATCTTCCACCCGCCAGCATGCCGCCAGCGTCCGCGCAGAAGGGCCGGCAGCGGCAACATGTTTCGGACCGGGGGATCAAGAGGTGGAGAGGGTGTTTGGAGGAGCTGACAGGGGGCCGACTGGAGGTATATGAGGGCAGCAGCAGCAGCAGCGGCGGACATGGCTGGTGCAGAGAACGAGCACACGGGGAAGGCACAGCAGCAACAGCCGCGGAAGAAGAGCCGGCGGGTGCCAGCCAAGAAGGTATCCCGGGCGTGTGTGCACTGTCGGAACGCACACATCACCTGCGACGACAGCAGGCCGTGCCGCCGGTGCGTGAAGAAGGGCCTCCAGGACAGTTGTGTGGACGCCCCCCGCAAGATCAAGAAGTATCTTTTAGGCACAGACGAGGTCGACCAGCTCTACGCGGCGAAAGAGGATTTGAGGTCCGGCGTGAATGTCCATGTCGACGGTGACGGAGTATCGTCTCCGCAGCCGGGAACCCACCACATGGCCCATTCGGCGTCTTTACCAGCTAACATGAACCCCCCGGAGGCAGGGATGCGTCCTCCGAGCTACGTGCCATCCCATACGCAGGGACAGTTTAGCAGGCTCCATTATACGCCTAGCGGGAGTCCGGACGCGGTTTCGGCTCCAACGCAGCCGCAACAGAGCGTGCCGCAGTACATGAACAGGAATACGAATATAGGCACCAATATTGGTACGAACGTGAACATGGGAATGGATATGGACATGGACATGAACATGAACATGAACATGAACATGAACATGAACATGAATATGAACATGAATATGAATATGAACATGAACATGCCCAGTATGGGAATAAAGACCACTAACGACCAGATGAGGCCACTCAATTACCTGGCGCTCTCTGGTGGCAACCACAGCAGCAGTCAGAGTCCAGACACACCTCCCTCACGACGAATTGACTTCTCTGCCATGTCGAACGGGTTCATCAGACGGTCCCCCTCGAGCCACCTCCATTTGAATAGCCACAACAATCACGGCAAGATGATGTACGACTCGATCGAGAGCACTATGGAGAGCACGAATGCAAATGAGCAAGCAGACATAGATTTCCTTTCCTCGGCAGCAGACTCCGAGTATGCGATTCTCGGCAACATCATTGACCAGACGATGTTCCAGAACAATAGCAACGGCAATGGCAACAACCACAATTCTACAAGCACGTCCACGTCCCACAAGTACGTCAGTCCAGCATTGAGTACCACCTCAGAAGATTTCGAGTACCTGAATTACCAACCACTAATGGCACAAAACCCCAACGACTCGCCGACAAATATGACACATATGGCGGAACCACCAAGGAGTCCCTTTGTAAAGCCCCTACAGCCGATCGAGATGAGGTTCCAAAGGAGGAATTCAGCGCAGAACGACAAGGTGAAAGTCGAGGAGGAAAGTGCAGATGATAGCTACAGCGAAGACAGCTATGATGCGGGTGCCGCAGGAGCAGGAGTGGGTCCAGATGAGAGAAAGAGCAGGCCGAGAAAGAGGAAACTGAACTACTCGGACCTATACCCAGACAAGCCACAGTGTGACACGTCTACCAATCAATATTTTATTGGAACAATGTCGACGATAGATGGCATCAAAACACATACTTTCCCCGAGGTCGTCAAACAGATTGCCAAATTCAAAAGTGAGCACCCGAAGAAGTTCAGGGAGAGGAACCGGAGAAGTGCGATCTCGTTCAGTATTGGGATATTGGACGACGTTGTTGTGCCCGAGATCGAGGGAAACGACACGACAAATGAGGACGAGGAGCATCGCAAGAAACTGCAGTTGTCAGACTCGAATGAGAACAGCGGGGATAAAACCGAAGAGCAGAATAACAATGATATCAGCATAAAGAGCAATGGCAACAACAATTCGAAATGTGGACTGCTATACCATGAGCCCTGTGAGATCTATGCCAAGGTCAAGCAGCCATTCACCTACGTCAAGCCATACCACGATTTAAATCTTTATTTGAAGTCGAGGTTCCCCAAAGAAGACCTCGTCCAGATGTCGAAAAGTATTGCCGAATACCGGCCTTCGTTCATAGCTGGTATGATCAAGTTGAAGGAAGACGATCTTATCTTTGCCGAGCAGTGCTTCCAGAGGACCTTGCTAGAGTACGACGGGTACATCGGTATCAGTGGAACACCAACACTTGTGTGGCGACGTTCCTCGCAGATTGCCTACGTCGGTGACGAGTTCTGTATTCTTACCGGATGGTCTAAAGATAACCTTCTTGGGAAATCCACGTTTGCAGTCGAGATCATGGACGACCGAAGCTGTGTGGACTATTTCAAGATATTCTCCAAGATTGCCTTCGGCGACATGTCTGGCGATACCATAACTGAATGCACGTTGTTGACCCCAAAAGGAGAGAGCATACGGACAAACAGCACGTGGACCCTGAAGAGAGATGTTTTCGGCATTCCAATGATGATCATCGCTACGTTTCTACCTATTTTGACTTAAGCTTCTTCCTCCGCTTACTCTTGTATATTACTTTCTATCTAAGAAAAAAAAAACACTTTAATATTTACTGGGATAAGATACTCTTCACGAACTCTGCGTAATCCACCGAGTTCTCGTCGGTGATCGTAACGTTCTTCAATAGCTCATCAACCTCGTCGTTGGACAGCTTCTCACCAATAGTGGTCAAAATGTACTTTAGTTCGCCAACGCCTATGAAGCCTGTTAGGTTCTTGTCGAAGATCTGGAACGCCTTGATGTAGTCTTCTGGCTTGCCCAACTGCTTGAATCCTCCCTCTCTGTTCACAATTTTCTTGAAGGACTCGTAATCTATCTCGTTGGAAGGAAGAGAGTCCTGGAGGTTGGAAATTTCCTTCAATGAAGGGTTCTGGCCCACGGCACGTAGGAGATCGCCCAAAACGGAAGAGGAGACTTTACCCGTGGCGCCCTTGTCAAAGAGGGCAAATGCGTCTTGTAGTGTACGTTCGTCTGCCATTGCTGTCGTGTGGTGTGTGTCGCTGGAGGGTCTGTTGAGAGCCGGTACGGGTAGAGCAGAACGGGTAAACAAGGAGGGTGTGATTCGTTTCGTGTGTGTCAATATCGTCGCCACGGACAGATCGAACGGACAACGTAAATAAACAAAGGCGACGCGACAGAAAAAGTTGTCGCGGGTCCTGGAAAATTTCCATTTTTTTTTATCATTTTCTATTTTCCTAATTTTTTTTTCTCCCCTCCTGCACATGAAAAGTGATTCGGGGACGTATGGAGGGAATACAAGTGTGAAGACAAATAAAACATCGAAAGACAGACAAGCAAGAATGGGAGAGCCAGCATGGAAAAGACTGGGGTTGAAAATTAAATCCGTCGTGGTAAATGACCCGTTGGCAATAGTGACAAATAGAGAGAACGGAGACGGGGAGGATAAGAGCAAGAGCAAGAGCAAGAGCAAGAAGAGAAAACTTGAAGACGAGATAAAGACAGACGGAAAGGATGCCAGCAATGACAAAGCCAAGAGTAAGAAGCCGGCAAAGAGAGTGAAACTTCCAAAGAGCGAACGATTACAGAAGAGGAAAGAGAGTGTGGAAGAGAAGGATCAGCTGCAGTATCTAAAACAATACGACGAGGACCGTGAGCATTGGAAGTTCTCGAAGCAAAAGCAGAATTGGATCATCAAGAATATAAGGCATATACCGGAGAGCTACGAGAGTGTGCTTATCAGGTATCTCGAGAGCATCAAGGGAGGGTCACGACACAGAATTGCAGAGGAGATGAAGGGTGTCGTCGAGTCATGGAACAAGATGGTCGACGATGCAGAAGAGCAACTGAAGAAAGATCTGGAGAGTACTGTGAAGGAAAATAATAGCGACGATAGAGGACAGGAGGAGGATAAAGACGGAAAAAGCAAAACCCCGACGAAAGCCAAGCCGAAGAAAGAAAAGCCTAAGAAGAGGGCCGTTTTGGAAAAAGAAACACCTCCAGATTATGACTATGCTGTGCGTGCCAGAGACGTGCATCATGCCCTCAGTGGGGAGAAGCTCTTCTTGAAGAGTGTCGACAGCGAAGAGGAGGAGTCACACAAGGACGAAGACGAAGCTTGCAGCCGCCCTGTCAAGGTCGAAGTTACCGAGGAGGACGTCAACGTAGACGAGCACTTAGACAGCGATGATGACAGTCATGAATCTGAGTAGTGGCTCTGACAGCAGAACAACTACAGTAGACGGGGCTGAAGGTGTAGAAGGTGTACATTTACTAAAACTTCGTAATGCGCTTACGTAATGCGTTGAATATTTTTCCTGTCTTTTACTTCCTTTTTGCGATTTTGACAGCACTCTGATAACGAAAAAAGCTGTAAATTGAAAAGAGAATGAAGCAATTTATAGGACGGAAAGACGTAGAGGGAGCGGAAGCAACCACGGCAACGCTTAAAAGAGGAAAGCAGTTTACGTCAGTATTTCTGCTAGTGCCCATCTTTATTACTTTTCTTACTCTTGTCTCTGTCCAGTGTGCAATGCCCTCGTTTACCAAGCTGCTATCTTCCATCACAGGAGGTGGGAGCAGCGGGAGTAGTGGTGGAAACGGTAGAAGTCTAAACAGTAGGTCCTCATCATCCACACAGTCACCACTTCTACCATCCTCCGCATATGATCCAAAGAACGGAAGATCCAGTGCCTTCTCGTCGTTTTCTTCCGGCAACAACAACGCCAATGATCAGTATCACACCTCTGTGTGCAATAAAGTCAACCCGAAGCAGCCAATTCTCATAACTGTGGCTATCGAATCTCCTCCGATCACGCTATACGGGAATCCAGCAGACTCCTCGGGAGCCTTCTTCTCAGGAACACTCATTTTGGACATCTTCATGGACGGTAACAGCAAGGACAAGCAGATCAAACCCGTCACGAGTAATACCCCTGAGCCAGCATCTTCCTTAGAACCGATGATGTCTGTTTCAAAGCTGTCCCAGGTCCAGCTGGCACAGGACTATATAATCCTGAAGAAAGTGTCCTTGTATCTTATTCAGACAGTCAAATACGGAAAACCCTTCACACTAGACTCAACCACACTACAAAACTGCTCAAACTGTACCAAGAAAGTCACCGAGTTGGCCCATTGGGACATACTTTCAAAGAAGACAGCATTTGTCAAAGGATCTTCCCACTCCTGTCCTTTCAGTCATGTGATACCTGGTTCGTTACCCCCAACAACAATACTTTCCAACTTCAACACTGCCATCAAATATGAATTAATTTGTCTTGCCACATTCGTGGATCCAAAGACGGGGAAAGACCAGCTGATCAACCTGGCACAGCCAATAAAGGTCTCCAGATCAATACTAAGAGAACAAGATCGCAATTCGACCAGAATCTTCCCACCAACAGATGTCACTTCCACCGCTGTTATCCCGAACGTGGTCTATCCTCGTTCTTCATTCCCAGTTGAAATAAGAATGGACCATGTGTCGACCCCGAAACGTCGGTGGAGAATGAGGAAGCTGAACTGGAGACTAGAGGAGTGCGTTTGTGTCAAGGCAAACCACTGTGATCAGCACGAAGAGAAATTTGCCTCTGTATATAATACCATGAAGAAGCAGAAAAAATCGGCAAGAATTAATAAGAACAGTGGAGGTATAGGTCACGCAAACGTCAATTACTATTTTGAAACGCCTAAATCTCAACTAAACAACAACAATAGTAGTATTGCTTCTTCGAACAGAAACCACGATAGAGAGGCAACCGGCAGTTCTCTTGCTGATGAATTATTCCCTTCCACTTCAAACTCAGCTCCTAACTCTCAACCTTTGGCTCCCTCGGCCTCGAACTGGTCAGTTCCAGCATCTCCGATGTCTTCAAATGCAGGTCAGGGCAACTCCCTAGATCAAATTTTGTCCTCCTCGGTATCGCAACAGCAACAGCAGCAAGAACCACAGTTGTCAAACCCTGACGAGGTTGTGATGCCAGCGTCATCTACTCCTGGCGCTCTCAAGAAGCAACCACAGGAAATCTTTATCGAGGAAATACGAACCATCTCTTCGGGAGAGTTGAAATCTGGCTGGAAATCAGATTTTTCAGGATGTGGACGGATCGAGTTGGTAGTGGAAGTGTCTCTTATGAACCTCATATCCATGGGTATCAACAACACTATAGCCTACAAGGGGTCGATAAACTCACAGACATGCAACCAGACGTTCAATGAGCTGTATGAAGATGCTAACTCCGGCTGCAATTGCTCGACAGATGTCGATGATCCGGAATTGGGGATATCAGTGACACACAACTTGATTTTGGAATTAGTTGTGGCTGAAGAACTGATGCAAAGCACTCTAGCCTCCTCAAACCAATCGACAAAGGCACGACAGCATCAACAGCATCGTTCCCATGGGAACACGGGATCTTCAATATCTTCGAATTCCACAGCTGCAATAGTAACGGGAAACATGAACACCCAGTCGAGAATGCGTCCCGTTTCTTCTTCGATTTCAACATCTTCCAATGCGCAAACGGGAACTCGAACAACGCTCTCTGAGGAAGACTTCCCAGACGATCGAGTAGGACCTGAATACCTCACAGGAAACAAGACCGATGTGAGTAATCACATGCAGGGCATTCCAACGGGAGTTGCACGTGTCTTGCGTATGCAATTCAAGGTTATACTTTCTGAAAGGTCAGGACTAGGTGTAGCATGGGATGATGAGGTCCCACCAACGTACTACGCGGTGGGAGCGTTGAGTCCTCCAACATATGATGAATCGGCAAGCGATGCCACTTCTCCAACTAATTATGGCCTAGCGGTACGACTTGAAAACGAAGATGGTAGTGCCACCGAAATGGCAAATCTAAGATTATAGACTTTTATTCATATAGATTTTTTATGTACACTTTTTTACTTCCTATTAACACGTTTGTACCTCCAGCTGTCCCGGTCTCTGTCCCGGTCTCTTTCTCGATCTATATTTCTCTCTCGGCCGTCCTTTTCTCTATCTCTAACACTTTGACGGGAGTCCCAATAGTCACGCTGTGATTTGTCATAGACTTCCTTTTGTTTTTTCAAGTTGCTACCGTTACCACCATTTCTCGGTTCGTCTCTGCTTTTAACTCGATTGAATAAATCTGCACTTCTTTTACGAGGGTTGTCTCTTTTTGGCGCCTCGATCTCGGTTTTTGTCTTATCATCATTTGTACTGGTCAAGAATTCGTTTAGGGTTTGAACATATAGTTTGCTATCCTTTTTGACGTGCACAATAATACCGAATTTGGTTATGAGAGCTCCACAACCCGTTGCTGCATTCACATTACCACTCTGGGTGCTGGAAGTAGGGTAGATATCATCAATAGTTGCAATTTTTTCATAATCATTGTCCTGATCGGATATGCGAATAATTTGAGCCTGTTCCTTTGCACTTTCCAAAACAACAACTCCGACACTATCGGGGCCCATGGATACTTTCAAGACTGGGACTTCTGCGTCAGATAGTAGCGAATGTGTGCAACACATTGTCACAGGGTCAATGAAAAAGGTATTTCCGTCTCTCGTTCCAGCAAGCATGCCGGGTCTAGAATGATCGTTTTCATGGATCTGTTCATAATAGCTGATGGTTGAAAGTGCAGATGCAGACAAACTTAAAGATTTTTTTAGTGAGAGTTCGCTGTTCATTTGATCAAACTCAAAAATAGAAAGATTACCTCGTGATCCTGCACCAAGTAATATGTCAGATTTGTAGTTCCATTCAAGATCCTCTAGTCCATTTTCTAGCTTAATACATGTCACAAAGGAGTAGTTGCTCTTTGTATCAAAGATAAAAAGCTGATAAGTCTCGTGCAGGTTCGAGCAGGAATATGCTCTCGAATGAAGGGCTAAGAATCTCCCCGAAGGTGAGTATTTGATGCACCAGGGAGTAATTGACTCGACGTCGGCGAGTTCGGCCTCTAAAATAAGAGGTGTCGACACTATAGGTCGAGAATATAAACTGTAGAGTGAGAGCTGGATCCTACTTTTAGTTTTAGCTGCACTATCAGCAGCCGAAACTGGTGACGATGCGGACTGTGCGGGGGTTGAGGAATACGATGTCAAAGAGCCATTGAAGGAAGAGGGCCCTTTAGGAATTGCGGTCACAGCCCTCTTGAGCGGTATTCCCAAAAGAACTGGGAGCTCTGGGTGCATGCAGAGAGAGGAGACGGGCGCTATCCGGATCGATAATGACTCCACCGGATTGATTTTAGACAATCCAATTTGCTTGGCTGGTAGCCTAAGCACAGAAAGAGTCTCTGTGGCGGGCGCATAGTGGGCAATTCGCAAGCCATCAGCGGACGCTGTCAATTGATGTCTCATTTTGTTGTTTTCACAAGACACTTGCGTTCAGACGCCTTCCGTACAGCTTGAGAGAGGGATGCACAACACCTCAACACCTCTTATGTCTCATGTCCAACCTGGAAGAAGAAAACTTCACCGAAGACGGCAATGCCAAGGCGGTGCAACTCATGCGTCGGCAAAGTCACGTGCTAGGTTAATTCCGTCGGAGGCCAGCAAAGAGGGGGGGAAGGTGTCGACCACGCCCGTTGACCAGGCAGTGAGGCCCCTGCCTGCTTGGAGACATGATGCCACAGCAGGTCCTGCTGCAATTGAGGCAAATTGGAGTATTTTGACTGGTACTGCGACACTTGTGCTGGAAGTTCTCGCAACGATCAACCAGACACCGTTACATATCTATAGTAGCAAGCTTATCTTCGCGTAGCCGCTACCAGTGTGGCTGGCTTTGTTTTCTGAGTACAAGTGCAATAGCGTAAGAAAGAAAGAAAGAGGGCAAATCTCGTTTTCGATTTGAGGCACAAAGGTAGCAAGAAAGAACAGTCATTGATTATTTTTCAGGATGCCGCAAATTTCAGAAACGATCGAAATCAGCTGCGATGTCACGAAGGTTAGGAAAGTTTTCCAGGACTTCAGAAACTACCCAGGCTGGACCGAGTTTATTCAGTCAATTGAGGTTACAACACCGGAAAAGACCCAAGACACTGTTTCGGCTGGTGATCAGCTAAAACTTACGATACTCCTCCCGAAGTCAAAAAAGCAGAGTATCTTCACGCCTACCGTGCTTGAAAACTCTGAAAAATGTTTTAAGTGGACTGGCAGCTTATACTCTGGCTACATTTTTTCCGGCGAACATTCCTTCGTTTTCAAACAGCTTGAGAATGGAAACACAGAAGTCGTCCAATCGGAAGTTTTTGGCGGCTTCTTATCTACACCTGTGTTCATGCTCATTGGCGAAGACACCAAGGAAGGCTTCAAGTTATTTAATAAAGCCTTGAAACAGAAAAGCGAAGAAAAGAATTAGTGTGATATTCTGTAAAATCCTCCAAAGCGTCGTACAATAAATGCAGATTGCTTCGGTTCCTGGGCGTCAGAAGTTCGGTTCCTAGAGCCACGATGCTACGATTTCCATATTGATTTCGGATGGTGAATTGGTTTAAAAGCCCCTCAGTTTAGTGAGAAGCCTATATTGCTCTTGTGGTATCTTGATTTCTTATATAAAGTTCTTTTTGTAACTTCTCCAGGTATTGGGAGTCGTGCATGGCCAATGTAAAGTTTTTATGAACACTCGTTTTCAGCCGTATTACACATTGGTCAATTTATAATTTTGACTTTGCAGATAGCTAAAAAATATACTATGTCTTGATTGGGGCCAATTAGTCACCACTGCCGGACAGATCTGAAGAACTGAGCTATTGGATGACGAGAGGTCCTTTTACGTGGTCTGCTCTTCCGTTCAGATGCTGCTCTCCTTTGTAACTCACCGCGTAGCTCTGGAGATGGATCTACCAGAAACGTCTTGCTCGAGCGAGGAACACCAAAAATGAAAAGGACGTGGCCTTTTATCTTTTTCTGGCATTGTTTGACCCACGTCTACGGTAGATCAAGGCGTCTTGCGGAATCACCGTAACCACACAAACATAGGTAGCACCACACAATGGTATGTTCAGCATGGATACAGTAGTCTTCGATTACTTTTCGTGGCTCATGACTCTGAAATAAGCGCAAGATCATACTAACACTTACGTCTCCAAAAACACGACCCGGGGCCGTGATCCATCAATTTTCAGTCTCTATAGGCAGTACAAACATTTCACCAAAGAAGGGCTAACGAAAAGTTTGCCAGTGGTATCAAAAAGGTCAGAACTGGCGAGAAGCAGAAGACAAAGAAGGAGGTGGGAGAGAAGGTAAACATCCCAAGATGGTTGGTTGTTCTTCTTTGTTTTCTCCTCCTCGGAGGTGGTATTCTTGAAATCCTCAGAATTTTCTTCTAGAGACTCGTTGCATATATAATGGCTCAGAGCATGACAAAACCAATCGCTTTGTTGTATAACGGAGAGCACTTTGCAATAGATTTAGATTTAATACAGTAATAGTCGCCGACGTGGTATACACTACTTTTTCGTAAGTCCGCCCGAAAACTTTCCATTCCAAATTTTCATTTACAGTAAATTTTCTTGCACCCTGCTAATAAATATCCCTTCTTTTGGTCGGCTTATTCCTACCCTTCTTTCTTCCTCAGTTAGTATTACGGCACATCAATAAATGGCGAGTGTTTCAGATAATGCTGGAAAACAACAACAGGTTGTGAACATCCCAATCCCTGTGTTTCCCCCTTTCAAACTTCGGTCTTCCCTAATTGATAAAGACCCAGTCATCTGGGAGTATCTTCTAGCTGATTACATTACCTTATTCAAGAAATTGCTTGCTCTAATTCCTCAATCTAACAGAGGAAAAAAAGGTGTATCCAGCTCTTCTGCAAGTCCGCTTATTCTTTCAATCAACACAGTAAATCAACTCCATACATTTTTACGATCGTTTCTCCATGAGTCCTCTTTGGAATCCACCCAGGTGTTTTCACTTGGGGCAATCAATCCAAACATCAGAGAAAACCAACACATTCTAAAACTAGCCGTTTTTTCATACATTAGAGCAACTAATCTAGTCAATCTGAAACTCACAGGTGAATCAATCTGGGAGTTCTGCAAGGTCTATGTCACTATGGCAGATAAGTACTCGAGTCAAAAGGTCAATCAGACCCTGGTGACAATACCTGTGATCAGAAAGTTGATTCAGGGGACTGTTAAATCATTGCTAACTTCTAAGAGTGACGATGTTAGTCTAATAAGATCTTTACAAGATTATATAGGGAAGCTTGTTGCAAGTGGGAAGTGGAAGCAGGATGATTCTGAGGTACTGTATCTACTACTTGGACAACGTACTAAGAAAGGACCGACTCTGAGCTCTGCTAGTGATGACAGAAACAGAAAGAAAATTGCCAAGAACGTGAGATTATCTTCCACGTCTAACAACGGAGGTATGAACAACTCGGAGTTTTCTGAGCTGTTCGTTGATAAGCATTGGACTGAAATCCTGGAGGAACTATATGTTGGAGGCACGGGTATGAACTCTAAAGCATGTGTTCAAATTATGGTATTGAGTCTATGTTCGTTGTCTAGTCCAAAAATCTTGAGGCTATTGAAAGAGCAACTCGAGATCGATGGAATTACACGGCTCAAACAATTCCACCCTCTGGTATCATGTATTGTACTGTCCAAGAAATTCAATGATATGAATCCTGATTTGAAAGATTTGCTTTCCCCGATTCTATTGCAGAAGAAAAAGGAGAAACATGTGAAAACTGCAAAGGTTTTCGACACTGATCATATACGCAATGTGATTGACATGTTCCCACAACTAAGTACGGGGCAAGCAAAGACTTTACTTAACCAAAATGAAGACAATGTAGAGAGGGTCATCAATAATGTGTTAGAAATGGATGTCGATGATATTGGCACAATCGAAGACTATGATGAAAAGCTGAAGAAAAAATCCCTTTCTGCGACAAAAAGCAAAACTAAGTCGAAGCCCAGCAATGTGTTTGACTTCCAAATGGACGAAGATAGAGTTTTCACAGTCCAGATGGGGAAAAAAGAGGCTGGTGACAAGATTGACGACGTGGACGAAGATCTTCGCAAAAAGAACCTAGAGAGAGCGCTTGCGTTGTTGTATGAACCCGACGAAGATGAGCCTGATGACACGTATATGGAGAACGAGGGAGGCTCAATACCGAATCTCGACTACAATGAGGATGATGGCGACTTGAAGAGTTCAAGCAACGAGCGGACTGTGAATACCGGTCTTGATAAACAATTGTTCGAGGTCGAGGCGAAGTTGTTCGGAATATACTCCTCATTCCCCGACAAACTCAGGAGGACGAATCGTAACACCCCCTACAGACAAGAGTTACGCCGAGAGACTGGATGGACAGACGAGCAGATCGAGGGATGGGCTCGTGTTTTGGAAAAGAACCCGAAACGGTTTCGCCTGTTGGAGGAGAGGTTGGTCTACGTGGATGGTTCGTTAAACAAGTCTGGCAAGAGGTCCACCAAGTGGCGCGTTCCGAAAGAGGATGGAGAAGAGGGCCGGGAAGGCCAAGGCGAAGGGCGGCATGCCACCGACAAGAGAAGAGGCGGCAGGCCGGCATTTGCACCTTCTAACTCCGTTCAGGATGCGGTTGCTTCGTCTACGACGGCGCCCCCAGCAAAAAACAACAAGAATTTCCGGAGTTACATGGAGAAGAAAAAGAAGAAGCACGGCAAGTAGTGGAGAATGTTTGGGGCATGCGATCTCATCCCAGCTGCAATTTTTCAGGCGCGATACCCGATCTCCGCATGATACGTGAAACCCGATGTTAATCCGTCTGTAAAATCCGTACTTCCGTGAAGCACACTCGAACTCTTTCCTGTATTTGTAAGCTTCAGCAATATAAAGGCAACCTGCTGGCAGATCGAAACAGAATTTACCTCAAATCAATTAAATACCAAGTTTTACTCAGAGAATCTCGCAGGACAAACATTTGTTGAATCATGGGATCTCAAATTGAATCTATTACAGGAATTGGTTTGACCAAGCCAAATACCTATCCAAATGTTGAAAAAATCACCTACAAACCACTAGACTTAAGACCAACCGACGTGGATATTAAAGTCATTGCATGTGGTATTTGTGGAGCGGATCCACATTTTGTGAGAGGCGACTGGGGTGGACCTCATTTACCAATTATCCCAGGTCATGAGATTGTGGGCTACATCGTCAATAAAGGTTCAGAAGTGAGCGATGACAAGTTGAAGATAGGCGACAGAGTGGGAGTTGGTGCAGAAGCGGACAGCTGTGGCTCATGTTACAGGTGTGATCACGGGTTCGAGAACAATTGCAGAGAGTCTGTTTTGACTTACGGTAATTTTGTTCCGTTGCCTCAAAGACAGGGTGGATATGCTTCGCATACGAGAGTGAACTCCAAGTTCGTCATCAAGATCCCAGACAACATTTCGTCAGAACACGCCGCTCCTCTTTTGTGCGGTGGTATGACCAGTTTGAGTCCTCTTTTGGTGACCGGCGTCAAGGAGGGTACCGATGTTGCCATCTGTGGTATTGGGGGCATTGGACATATGGGTATCATGTTTGCCAAAGCACTGGGTGCTAACGTTACCGCCATTTCGAGCTCTGAAAAAAAGAAGAAAGTGGCAGAGGAACTTGGGGCCGATCATTTCATTGCTAGTGATGATCCAGAGTATGCAAACAAAAACCTGGATGCTTTCGATGTCATTGTCCATACGGGTTCTTTTGTGAGCAACAAGCAGATCTCTGAGATGCTGCAAATGTTGAGACCGAACGGTAATTTGCAACTCATTACTGGCCCCGACTTGGACGATAAGTCGCTCGATTTAAACGTTTTTGATTTGATCAGAAGTAATGCCAAGATTGGCGGGATTGCAAGTGGTTCACCAGAACAGATTAGGTACATGTTTGATCTTGCCTCCAAGAACAAGATTGTTCCGCTAATTGAAACCATTGACATCAGCGAGGAAAATGTCAAAATTGCATGGAACAGGTTGGATTCCAATGATGTGAATTTCAGATTTGTTCTTACTGGCTATGACAAGTTTTTTAAATGAATATTTTTTGTAATGAAACCTATGCTAGTAAATTTTGACTTATTTAGCTTGACTCAATAAAAAACTAGTATGTGCATACTATATGCTCAAGATCTTTCAAGTCTGCAGTTTTAGTAATAGGACAAATGCATTGAGAAAACCGAAGAACTACTTTCCATTGTAAGTCTCCATTCGTTTCTGTCTCTATCTACTAATATAAAACCAATGAAACTAGCACAAGCATAAGAGAGGTTCAATCCAGCAGCAGTGTCCAGGTACAAAATTGTGACTAATAAAGTTAGCATAAGGTAGCTGCTATAATCGTGTCGGTTTTCATACTGGATTTTTATGACCTGAGTGTTGAGATATGATGCTGTGACAGGTATGAAGGAACCTTGGGGTTGAGCGCTGTTACAGATTAAATTACTCTTGGCTGAAAGTACATTTAAACGTTGTAAATGCTCGTAATATTCAAAAGACTAAACTTCACGAAGTATATAGAGATAAGAATTGGATCCATATACGTTGAAGTCTAATTATTCTTTCTTGGAAATCCATTATCAATAGTTTTAATACAATGTTCGTTATCTTATAAGACTAAATGTAAAAAGTATATATAGACCGATATTGAATCCAGAAATATAGATACAAGTGGGAAAACCACTTGTATTTATAGACATTCAATGTCGGCTATCTTTGCCACTTTTAGATTACTTTGATGCCATTTAACCTCGAGGTGTTTCGTATGTTTTACCTGATAATAACATCTTTGGTATTACCTTAATTGATAGTTCTTATCAATCACGGCATTGCTTATCTTATCAATCTTATCATGTCTGAATACTAATCTGCTACAACTTCGTATCTCGATACAGCTTTCCAAACAAAAAGCTGATGTGTTGAAATGAAATCCCTTCTAAGTACTACAGTATGCTGGGTGTTTTCCCATGATGACCTATGCAGACATAGTTGTGATATTCATCAAGGTTATATAATGAAGCTATACATTAGTATATGTATCTAAACTGTGAAGGACGGGAAATACCGCTGGTATTTATAGACCTCACCGAGAAAACATTCTACTGGCGCAAATTCCCCACTTTGCTATTGCTTACGTAAACATGTAGGGAAGTTGCTGGTCATGATAACGAGCATCACTCACTAATCGTATATGATTTACACACTTGGAACATAACAAACCATGGGCCCTTAAAATCAACAATTCCGATATAGTGTAACGGCTATCACGGTCCGCTTTCACCGGGCAGACCCGGGTTCGACTCCCGGTATCGGAACATATTAAGCCTGGTTAGCTCAATCGGTAGAGCGTTTGACTCTTAATCTATAGCAATCAAAAGGCTGCGGGTTCGAGCCCCGCATCGGGCTTAAATTTTTCCACATTTAAATCTTTGTTTATTTTTGCTATAATTTGAAAGAATGATAATTAATCCTACCTATATGTGTGTATAAAGAAGAAGGCCATGCGTCGAGTGTGAAAATTTTTCGGTGTTTGTGTTTGTGTGTCGTGCTATACAGGTTTTGTACAAAAAAGTCCTGCCCAACCTCTTCAGACCTTGTCATAATAGCCAGATGTGTGGCTGTCCGAGGAGACTTGGGGCTTCCAGTTCAATTCGAAGGCCTCATCTTCCTCCTCGTCGTTTTCTCCTTCTTCGTCTGCGTTGTGGGAGTCGTTATCGCCACTTGCGTGGGCCGGCTGAGTGTTATTTATGTGTGCGATGGTACCCTTGTGCACGAAGCCTGCGCCGTTATTGAAGACAGCGGAGTTCGACATGGCCAAGGTAGTGTTCGAGCCCTTCTGGGAGGTCGAATTGTATAGGTTGCTCAACGAGGGCGTGTTCGAGAGGCCGCCGTTCGATTCGTTCTTTCTTATAGCTGCGAGATTCTGGGACATGGTGGTCGATGTACGTTGATATGGGTGGCAGAGAGTATCTAGCGGATAGAGAGACTTCTGTATGGTGCCAATGGCGACAGCGACGGCGATGGCGATGGCGAGAAGAGAGAGCCAGGTCTGTTCCGAGGACGAAACGGGATGGGGCCGTGGAAGGTATTTATTTGTTTGTCCCCGAAGGATGCAGGACTTAATCCGAGGCCCCCAGAATGGCACCTGCCGTCATCTCCGGACTCTAGTTTCGTCCCCGTGAGGCGCAGGCAGCTCGGAGTGGCGCGCCCGTGGCGGCGGCCGGACTAATGGGGCCGGCAAGGGCAAAAGGGGGCGGGGGCCGGGACGGGGGCGGGTCGGAGGCGAGCAGAGGCAAGAGATTAGTAATGGTAGTACCCAGGCAATGCGGACATGCCGATGTCGATTAGAGAAATTATAGAGAGGGAAACAAGCGTAGGCATACACAGTGGTATTGAAAGAAAAATGGAAGGAAAAAGAAGGGAAAGGATGGAAAGTAGAAATGGCTCTAGTAGGAGTAGTAGAAAAGAATTCGGGGTGGGGTAAGGCTGTTGCAGACGTCAAGCTTACATCTGGTTGTGGCCATAAACGTGGACAGAGTCGTAGTTGTCGCAGCTCACACTTGGGATGAAGTTGTAGTTGTTGCCGTACTCGTCGTCCTCGTCGTCCTCGTCGTCCTCGTCGTCGCCCATGTAGCTGATGACCTTGGAGAGGCCCAGGCCATGGACGTCGGAGGTCTCCTCCGTGACAGATACTCTGTGTTCTCTGTCGTAGACCTTCACGTGGTCCTCCTTTTCGGCGAGGGAGAGGTTGTTATTAACAATGATGGACATTTGTGTGTGTATGTGTGTGTTGTGTGCGTGAGAGTGTTTGATTGACTGTAAGAATGAGATCTTTTTCCTTTAGAAAATTGGTGGCAGGAAGTGAGGAGAAGGAGAGCACAGGAGGACAGGGTATTTATATGTGTCCTGGTGCCGGCCGTGCTGCTTCCACGGACCAACGGTGCGTCCGATCCGGATGAGGGCCCAGGGGGTGAGTCAAGCACTCGGACTCATCGGCGGCCACCGCGCCGTGAATCACCGGGCGAGCCGGCCCGGATGGATAAACGGAGTCCCAGCCGCACGCCAGCATCGGGGGCCTAAAAATGCGGGGGTGGGGTGTTGCTGCCCGGATGGACATACGGGACTTGGAAGTGAGTGCGGGGGCAGTGTGGAAGGAGTGGAAATGCGAGCACGGACAAGTGGCGCGCGCGCAATACAGAGAGAAAAGTCTAGAAAAAAAAGATACGCTGCGCAAGCCCGGAATCGAACCGGGGGCTCAACGATGGCAACGTTGAATTTTACCACTAAACCACTTGCGCGAACTACACGACGGAAACAAGTATACAAAGCTTTAATGTCTGAGCAAGCCTCTTTTGGTGCGCGCGTCCAGTGGGAAGAACTGTTTCTTTATTTTCTTCTCCCTGTGTTGGAGTCAGCATTATTGTGCAGAAAAGCCCTATAGCTGATAAACAGCGCCGCCAATTGTTTCTTTGACTCGACAGCTGTATAACTTATAACTAAAGATAAGAGTATGGATGGGGCTATGGCTCAATGGTAGAGCTTTCGACTCCAGATCGAAGGGTTGCAGGTTCGATTCCTGTTGGCCTCAAACCATTAGTTTTTTTTTTGTCCCATCATCATCTATGCGTAGAGGAAAGTGGCGTGGGCAGGGGTGAAGCAGAAAAGACAACACGTTATTGATCACTTGCGGTTTAATCGCCGGTTAGAAATTTTGAATGGGGGGTAGGTAGGTGGCCAAGGAGTGGTTGAAACTGTTCACACTAATCATACTTACAACTAACACGGCAAAAAAATAGGGGTCAACTGGGAATTGAACCCAGGGCCTCCTGTACCCAAAACAGGAATCATACCACTAGACCATTAACCCACGAAAACCGACCGGAGTGAGGGTTGAACTCACGATCTTGCGATTAACAGTCGCACGCCTTAACCAACTTGGCCATCCAGTCAATTTTGCCAAGGAAATTTTGTAGGTAGATATGGAGAAAAAGTGAACAAATCGGGATGGATTTCTCTCCGGATTCTTCCTGAATGCATTCTCATAAGACTGCTAGGTTGAAATTAAAGAAATGTGATTAAATCTTAATGAAAAGGCCTGATTGTGCAAACTACCAATCTCTGTTGAAGTCTAATTATTCTTTCTTGGAAATCCATTATTAATAGTTTTTAATACAATGTTCGTTATCTTATAAGACTAAATATATAAAGTATATATAGACCGATATTGAATCCAGAAATATAGATACAAGTGGGAAAACCACTTGTATGTTTTACCTGATAAGAACATCCTTGGTATTACCTTAATTGATAGTTCTTATCAATCACGGCATTGCTTATCTTATCAATCTTATCATGTCTGAATACTAATCTGCTACGGCATCGTATCTCAACAATCTCTCTTCCCTGATTTACAAAACCCTCTAAAATCCTGAACTAATTTTCAGCCTCTGAAATAACAGTCCAGGTCAAATTTGAATGTATGACTTCGAAAATTAACAGTTTGTCATCTTGAGCTCGACAAATATTTTCTTGTTCTTTCATAACTAATGAAGGAGATCGACCTGAGTGTTCTACCTTTTAATTTTGACAAACCAATGTTCGAAGGTAATGTACAGTAGTAGAGATGCCAATTCAAAGAGTGTATTTCGCTGCTTCAACTGAAAGATACAAGAGAAATTCCAATTGGTATGTTTCCATGGGTCATTTTACAAGCTTAGAATTTTTTCACTCATTGAGTCCTGACGCCACTGTATGAACATCAAATCTAGTCTTGCGTATATTGCTCAGATGTAATGAATATGATGCAAGAAAATTAATTAAAAGCAGGCAATCTGCATTTTTCGTAAATAACTCTCCAGATCTGTAACTGCAACGTATCCATTTCAAGTCGTAAGATAAGATTATTTTCTAGACAAATTCCACTACCCGATTTCATATATCTCTTAATTTTATTGGAGTCTTTGAGTGAATCTATTTTCTCTTTTGGTAGACAACTTTGGAGCTCCATTAACATTGATAGTAACTACGAATCAAGTACACATTGACCGTGTTGATATTTAGATGCCATAGTGCAACTTGTACGCATTGGACTATGCTATAGATGAAGTCCCCCACAACATATCAATTTTGACAACGTTAGATATCAAAAAAATCACCGAACGCGTCTGCAAAATCAAAAAAAGCTCATCTGTTTGCAAATTTAATACTAACTATGAGATGACATCTTCTCTGATATTACGATCGAGTTTATGTTTTCTTTGACCATATCGCCAATACTTCAGATGATACTCTTGTGAAACAAACTCAAGTGTTGAAAGGTGTAGGATACTGGATGATAAAAATGAGTGATCCAAATTGCGAAAGCGAAAACATTTCTAATGAAGATAATGGAATTACAGGCTTCACCCAAGAAATGGCACGCAATAAAAGAAAGAATTTGAATTTCACAAACCTTACAATAGCTAAAAATAACTCTGTTCCACAATTTGAATCCAAAACTCGAAATATCCAGCTATTGCATCATTTGATTAGCTCAGTTCAATCTTTCGGAGATTTTTGTTTATTGGATATTTCGAGCGATGGAATGTGTTTCAGTATAAACGATGGGAACGTCTGCAAAGTACGATTGAATCTAAACCAAAAGGTTTTTCAAAGCTACACTTTCAATGGTGTTTGGAAAGACAAGAATAAACTTTCTGATGAGCAATTATACGCGGAAGATACTGACCTTTCTGATGCAGAAATGGATGACGATAGCAGCGAAAACACGGTTACAAACAGCTTCGACAAAGATGCAGTCATTTCAATAAATTTGAACATTGCATCTCTTTTAGAAACTATAAATATTCACGTCAAAGATAGAAAAAATGCAGATCAATCTATCGAGTGCACTTTGAAATATGATAGAGATGGTGATCCTTTTGTAATGGTATTTGAAGACGATTCCATTATTGAAAGATGCGAATTAAGTACTTACTATATTGAAGATTATAGATCGAAGAGAAAAAAGTTAAGAAAGGGTAAGAATGGTGGTAAGCGAGGAAGGGAAGTTGATGGCAACTCTGCTTTCATTGAAAATTTTGATATTGATAACCCAATAAATGATGATTCGATTTTCAGATTGAACTCAGACAAGATATTATACGATATCATCATCAAAGCTAGCATACTGCATGATATAATTAAAGATATGAATGATCTTAACACAGACAAGTTTATTCTTTACTGCAACTCTGGCAATGGCGAAAATGGTGGCGTGGGTGTTAGTGATGGTGATCGAGAAAGTCGTTCGAAACTTATCTTCATATCTAAATCTAGATCTGATACCATTGGATTTTCGAAATTAATCATTCCGCAAAGAAAACTCAACATTCCTGAATTTAAACTCTTTAAACCAATTTCGTCAGATACCGATTCGAAAATGTTTGACTTTGTCGAATGCAACAACCTTTCACTTTCTTCAACGTATCATTTTGAGTACTTTTCTCGATTGCTAAGGGCAATAAAGTTGTCGAAACTGATCAAAATTAGGAAAGATATGGATGGAATCACCTCTTTGTTATTACTACTAGGAAAAAACTCAAACACATTAAATCAGCAACAGGCTCAACAATCTGAATATCATGAACTTTATGGATCCAGCATAGAGTTCGTGACTTTGGAAAGTATACCGATTGATGAGCTATCTGCACTTGCACCAGAAGTTAGAAGTCCTTCTTTCTTGTCTAAACTTGGCTATGGTAATACCTTTGTCGAGCAATTAATTAAGGACGACCATGATGTTCAAACTATTCGTATGGGGAATGACGGTCAGTTTATTACATTGGATGACTATTTTGGTAATGACGCTCGAGCTGAATTTGAAAATATCGAGAATATCAATATGTACGATGAGGACAAAAATGTTCCGGTGGAGATAGATGTAATCGGCGACTATATGCCTGTTGAACGGTTTAACGCCAAGAATTTGAAAGAGCATCATAAAGATGATAAGATTTTACAATTAACCGAGCAATTGACTTTATCTTTATTAGGCCATGCGACACCTACAGCAGCCAACTCTCGACATGACAATATTGAGGTTGAACAGAGTATGGTCATTAATGATGCAGAAAATGACGATGATGTTAATCGAAAGCGTGTGTCAAACTATAGAAGAGATAGCAATTTCAGCAGGAGATCCAAAGCTCGCAAAACCAAAGCAAAATCTAAAAAGGAGACTGAAAAGAAGAGAAAAAACAACGGTATTGAAACAGTAGGTGGGGCTATTGAGATTCCCTTATTCATTTAGATTGCGTATGCATAGTCTCATTGTACATTATGACAGGCCAGGAGCTCAAGAGGAAAGTCATAACAGCTGTGTGGGCACAAGAAGTGCAAAACAGTTAAGTAAAATAAGCATTTTATTTATAAAAACTTTTTGTTGATCAAAACAGCGCAAGCTTGATACCAGGAGTAACGGTCGACGTAGTCCCATCTTTTCTTTAAAAATGGTGTACAACGTGGCCCTGACGCATTGGGTTCAAGATACAGGCTGATATAACTACGATGTTTGGTCTGACATTGTTTTCGGCTCAAAAAATCTCTCAAGTTTATGCGCTTGCTCATGGAAGCAAAGTCATAGCTTTAAACTATATACAAAGTAATTGGAGAGGTGAAAAGCATGTTGGAGGCTGACTGCCGGGGAGTTGTCCAGCGGAAACAATTGTAAACGCAAACTCATGGAAGTCTTTCAGATTTCCGACATTTACTGATGTTTGAGAGTCTACAATCCAGTCAGCTTCTCATTGATGTACCACCGGTTACTTCTGGGGTTTCTTTGTATAAACTATAGATGTTAGATTACAATTTTGAGGCTAAGGTGGTGTTCAAGCAATTGTATGTCTTCCTTTTATTGCCATGTTAGTGTTATAGTGAAATCTCTACTAAGTACTAAAGTATGTTGGGTGTTTTCCCATGATGACCTATGCAGACATAGTTGTGATATTCATCGAGGTTATATAGTGAAGCTATACATTAGTATATGTCTGTAAGTTGTGAAGGACGGGAAATACCGCTGGTATTTATAAACCTCATTGAGAAAACATTCTACTGGCGCAAATTCCCCACTTTGCCATTGCTTATGTAAACATGTAGGGAAGTTGCTGGTCATTAGTTGTTGATTAACAATATCATGATAACAAGTATCATTTACTAATCGTATATGATTTCAGCAATTAGAAAGTCCATCGTTTATCAACTTTCAGATTCCAGCTCCCAGCTTGGAAAACTTGCGGTTGGCTAAGAGTAGCTAAAAGAGCTTAATAAAAAGACTCACTACCTTGAAAAACTTGAACAAAAACAGATGAGATGGAATTCATTTCTAATTCTAAAAATATTTTATTCACATAACAACTTGTGCAATTTTCTTGAATTTGTTTTGAAAAGTACATTTTCTGAATATACTACCACAGAACCTGAAAATTAAGAATTGGTCCCTTGGCCCAGTTGGTTAAGGCGTGGTGCTAATAACGCCAAGATCAGCAGTTCGATCCTGCTAGGGACCATTTTATATTGGGCGTGTGGCGTAGTTGGTAGCGCGTTCGCTTAGCATGCGAAAGGTCTTGGGTTCAACTCCCAACTCGTCCATATTATTTTTGCCTCCCCTTCTTCCGGTATCGCTCGCGGCGGCCCTGCACCGGAAGTTCTAGTGAAAATCTCTTAATCACCCCCACGAAGAGCGATGTGAACAAGCCAGGAAAATGTGACTCTTTTGACGGATGCTGGTGACTACTGGACGTTTGCAATTTTTCCAGGTGAGCTTCTTTTTATTTGTTCTATACCTTTATTTTCTGTTCCCATTGTCAACTTCGGACTCATAAGGACAGGATGTTGTGTAGGTATGTGGGAATCAAACAGTGCAACCGCTTGGGTTCACTGTCCCAATTCAGAAACTCATCATCGACTGCTGCAATAGCATACAAAAATTTACATAGGAATAAGAAGAGACCACAGTTGCCTACTTTTGAAAATCCAACTTTGTCTGCCGACTCTGCAGTCAGCTCCATTATTTATGAAACACCAATAGTTTCTAAAACCCCGAAGACTCAGCACGTTTTGAATTGTTTGGTGCAAAATGAACCGGGCGTCTTATCTTTGGTCTCCGGTACACTTGCAGCAAGAGGTTTCAACATTGATTCGCTGGTCGTTTGTAATACCGAGGTCAAGGACTTATCTCGTATGACCATTGTTCTTGGTGGTCAAGATGCAGTTATTGAACAAGCCAGAAAGCAGATTGAAGATTTGGTTCCTGTTTACGCAGTCTTGGACTACTCTCATTCTGAAATAATCAAAAGGGAGCTACTCCTTGCAAGAATCTCTCTCTTGGGATCTGAGTATTTCCAGGAATTGGTTGCACATCACAATGATGCTGATGTTAAGGTTTCTGAGAAGCTAAGATCAGAAGTTTACCACCCTTCAAATCTTCCACCTTCTCAGGCTTTGAGACAAAAATATGAACATTTGGATGCTATTAGTAAATTGACGAGAGAGTTTGGCGGTAAAGTCGTTGATGTCAGTGATAGAAACTGCATTGTTGAACTTTCTGCAAAGCCAACCAGAATTAGCGCCTTCATCGCTCTTATCCAACCTTTCGGTATCTTGGAATTGGCTAGATCTGGTATGATGGCATTACCAAGAACTCCGATAGAGGGCGTGGAAGATGGTACAGATCCTACAAAAGACGCCTCTGATGTTGTTGATGTGTCACAATTACCGCCTGGTTGATCTACAAGTCAAAGCAAAGTTGTCCGTTTCGTAAATAATTTTTATATATTATCATCGTCAAAAAAAATTTGTTTGATTTTTCCCATTAGTCATTAATACGAGCAAACCTTATTACTAGTCAACAACTCTTCTTTCCCTAAAAAATCCCATGAATCCAACAAGATTGTAAGATTAACTAACCACAAAATTTAGGAACAAAATATAACCCAATCAGTAAAGTTCAATGTCCAATGGTATACTGATGCTACTGACAGGGACAAAGCCATTCAACACATAAACTTTAACGTTAGCATCCCCCCTAAGTCTAAGCTTGGCACCAGATTCCAGCAAAATTTTCTTTAATAAGCCTCGTGTGCCTCTCGAATTAGGCCATAGCGTCACAAACAAGTCCAAATCTGTGTTTACGCCATCGACAATTTTGACGTAAAATGGTTGAATTTCGATTTTACCAAGTTTCAAATCCTCATTTTTAGTACTATCGTGAACTATCAGATCCAACTCATCTATCTTCAAGTTTAACCCTCTGATAACAAATCCACCTTTTGTGAAATATTGCCTCATCCAGTAGTCATCAATATTTGTAAAGTTATTGATGTTTGTACCGCTTACCTGTAAATCGATTCCTCCTTGATCTCCAAGACCCAATAATTTAACGTTACTCGCATCAAACTGAGTACCTTCAGCCACACCAACACCCAAATTAGGCTCAACATGAACAAAGAAAATTGCGATTAAACTGAAGATCAATACACTTATGAAAGCAATGGGAACATAAACATGGAGTTTGTGTCTTATTATTTCTAGTCTCAACTTCTCCCATTTGTCTTTTAAGCCCCCAAACCTACCTGACGAGCCTGTGCCCACCTGCAAAGTTGATTCTATGTCCTCAAAAACCATTTGCGCCTCAGTATCAGTCTATCAAGCCTTCTGGAACCATGCAATCATTCGAAAAGGAAGAGTGGCAAACTCTAAAGGGAAATTATTAATAAATCACGTCCCTAAAAGTTTAACCGGTGTACCTCATTTTCGGAACATGACTTTTTCTCAAATTTTTTTTTGATTTCTCAACATTTTTTTTCATGATCACTGTAGAAATTCACTTTCCAGCTACCTTACAAATATTCGGCGATAGTAGGGTCAACACAAAACAAATAAGATGCTTTACATGATTGGATTGGGCCTTGCCCATGAATCTGATATCACAGTTCGTGGTCTTGCTGCTGTCAAGAAATGCAAGCGGGTGTATCTCGAGGCCTACACATCAATATTAATGTCTGCAGATAAGTCCACGCTAGAAGAATTTTATGGCCGTGAAGTTATACTTGCCGATCGTGAAATGGTGGAATCTGAAAGCGACAAAATTTTGGAAAATGCTGATGTCGATAATGTTGCATTCCTCGTCGTAGGTGACGTTTTTGGCGCCACCACTCATACAGATCTAGCGATTCGTGCGAGAGACTTGGGTATACCAGTCGAAAGTATCCATAATGCCAGTGTTATGAATGCTGTAGGTGCATGTGGTTTGCAACTATACAATTTTGGACAAGCGGTATCTATTGTCTTTTTCACTGAAGATTGGAGACCCGATTCCTTCTATAATAAAGTTATGGAAAACAGAAAAATTGGTTTGCATACTCTTCTATTGTTAGACATCAAAGTGAAAGAACCTAACATCAAGGAAATGATGCGTGGAAGAATAGTCTATGATCCTCCTAGATACATGTCTGTGTCTACATGTTGTAAACAATTACTAGAAATTGAGGAATTGAGAAAGGAGGAAGCCTACACTCCTCAAACACCTTGTATTGCAGTTTCTAGACTTGGATCTCCTACTCAGTCCTTCAAAGCTGCAACTTTGGAAGAATTGGCAGATTATGATGCTGGTGAACCTTTACACTCTGTTGTGATGCTTGGACGACAAGTTCATGATTTAGAATTAAACTACTTGTTAGCTTTTGCTGACGATAAGGAAGCTTACAAAAAGGCAGTTATGGCCGACCAAGAATATTTTAAGCCCCCACCCCCACCACCTGCACCTGAAGAGATAATTTCCGATGACGAGTGATTCAAAGGATTTCACTATTCTTACCTATTTTTGTAGTAATCCAACAATCCAAAAGACGTTTGATAACCCTTACATCACCACGTCAAATGGTGTTACTTCTACTTGTATCGAAAATGAGTCCTATGAAAAGATCTTTTATACTTACAGGTAATATAAACCTCACTATCTAATTAGTCGATATCTAATAACGGCTTTAACTTCTTTATCAATAACCAGTCTTCTCTCGGCACAGTACTCCTGAATGCTGGATCTTTCAATGTATCAATAGATTTTCTTGAAATAAGAGAATACAAGCCATCTTTTTCATCAACGTGTCTACCCCATGTTGGTTGTTGACCAGAAGGAGGATCTAAACGCATTGCCACACCGGCATTGGTTTGTCCTTTTCTGACAGAACTTTTAGATTCGTGATTAACTTCCAAAGATGCAACAGTTCCCAATAACATTGGTGCCTTTCTACCAGTTAATGGGTCAGGCTTCACAGCACAAATTGGAGTCCCATGCTTGACCATACCCTCAACAACATCTACACCAATAATCATTGGATTTCTCTTGTTGATGATTTGAACAGTCTTCAGAACACATGGGTAAATAGCAGACCCTTCATTTGCTTTTCTCTTTTCCTCCAAAAGTTTCTCTTGGTAAGCAGTAAATTCATCAAACAAATGGTAAATAACATCAGCATTGAAAATCTTCACTCCTTGTTCCGCTGCATACTGTTCAGCTTCTTTATCAATTTTAACATCAAAACATAACATGACAGCATATTCTTTGGCTTTATCCAACATGGCAGTTGCTTTCATGATATCTCTCTTATAAACAGGCCCCAAACCGATAGACATGACTGGAATCTTCATGTCCTTCAAAAAATCTAGCAATGCTTCAAGGGAACCTAATGTCGAGGCTTGAACAACTACACCTCTTCCAGTTGGATCAACAGAGTCTAGCAAACCAGTCAAATCTTCCATAACATCATCCATCATTTCATCTTCGTCATCGCCGTCTTTAACCACCAGTAATCTCGAACCAGCGACTGCCTTTTCTAAGTCATTTGCCGCAATTTTAACACCCAAAGCTGCTTTCACTTCTTTGTGGTGCACATATTCAGACTTGATACGCAATTCCCTAGCTGGCGGAGGTGTCAACAAAGCTCTGAT
The DNA here is from genome assembly GCA_030556025.1 of Pichia sp. NRRL YB-4149. NCBI lineage: Eukaryota > Fungi > Ascomycota > Pichiomycetes > Pichiales > Pichiaceae > Pichia > Pichia sp. NRRL YB-4149. The sequence goes on along the minus strand of JANIWA010000029.1, from coordinate 85,975 downwards.
GTTTGTAGAAATTGGCCCGTTCATACCACATAAGACAATTCTGTCGCCTTCATGTAAAACACCATTAGATAGAATAACATCGATAGTGGTACCTAAACCTTCGACAACCTTAACTTCCAAAATAGTTGCTTCAACACCAGTCAAGTACTTCAATTGTTTACTCATTCTCTTTTGGGTTAATTCCAAAAGCAACCATAACAAATCGGGAACACCTTCACCAGTCACAGCAGATGTTGGAACAATAGAGACATATTTAGACATATTTGGATTTTTGAAATATAATTCACTATTCAAACCCTGTTCTGCTAGAGCCACTTTGATGTTAGTGAATCTGTTTTCAAACTCAGACTGAACAGATGACTTTTGGTTAGCTAATGATTCACGGAATGAATTGTTAGGAGTTGCCTCCCAGCCGTATAATCTATCAATTTTGTTAAGAGCAACGACAAATGGCGCTTTTCTGTCTCTCAACAATCTGATTGATTCCAAAGTTTGTTGTTCTAAACCATGCATGATGTCGATGACCAAAATGGCAATGTTACATAAAGATGAACCTCTTGTTCTCAAGTTAGTAAAAGACTCGTGACCCGGTGTATCAATCATCAACAAACCTGGGACTTCGTATGAAACTTTTTCATACTGCTCCATCACTTTGGTTTTTTGTTCGATTGCGTCGATTGGGAAATAAGTAGCACCGATTTGTTGGGTAATACCACCAGCTTCACCACCTTGCACATTCGTCTGTCTGATCTTGTCCAATAACTTGGTTTTACCAGTATCAACGTGACCTAATATACAACAAATAGGAGAACGAAGTTCTTTACCATCCTTACTGATGCTGGTGGTAGCAGGCAAGGCTCCCTTGGATGGAAGGATTGCAGATGTGGTTTCTTGAGATTTCTTAACAGGAATTGGTGAAACTTGTTTGACTTCGTTGACTTCAGTCGGCTCACTGTCATCATAGTCTTTGGCAACAAAGTCTTCTTCCTCTTTTTCTTCTCTTTCCTCTTCATCTTCTTCATCGTCATCTTCTAAAGCCATTTGTTCCCAGTCATCAACAAGAGCTTCGTCTTCGTCTTCAGCTGCTTCTTCTTTAGTATCGATAGCAGGGGACTCTGACTCTTGAACGGATGATGATTCATCTGATTTGTTATTTTTGCCTTTCTTCTTGTATCTTGAAGCATTTGCTTTTGGTTTCTGAACGGAAGCATTGTCCTTTGACAAACCTGCTACAGTGATATTACCTGCTTGTAATAAAGCTGCCCTTCTCCTTTCTTGAAGAAGCTTTTCTTGCTTTTGCTTCTTGGTCAGGTACTTTCCTTCTTTCTTCAGCTGTTCTATCTTAGCCTTCTCTTTTTCCTTCTTCAATCTCTTGGCTTCTTCTTTGGCCTTTTCTTCTTCAAGCTTCTTTGATTCTTCTTCCTGTTCTCTGAGTTTTTCTTCTTCTTCAAGACGCTTTGCTTCTTCTTCAGCTTGCTTCTTCAACTCTAACTGCTTTTTCAATGCTGCAATACCTGCAGGAACCTTTTTACCTTTTTTTGCTTTTGCAGTTTCCTTTGGAACAGAGGCATCATCATCTCCGTCTTTCTTTGAGGATTCTTCGGATTCAGGAGCAGGAGTCGATTCAGGAGTGTTTCCAGTGGATTTTTGAGCTTGAGAAGCACCTTTTCTCTCAGCCAATTGCTTCTTTCTTTGCTTCTCCCTCTCCTTCTTCTCTCTCTCTTTCTCCTTTTTAGTTTTGATGATTGGACCTTTCTGTTGTTGGGCTGCAGCTTGTTGGGCCTTTTCTTCTTCGGCAGCCTTTGCTTTTTTGTCCTTCTTAGTCTTGGCTTTCTTCAAGTTGGATAAGAAGTCACTTCCGCCAAACTCATCTTCAGCACTGGCGACGACAGGCTCTACAGAATTTTCCGTTGTGGCAGATTCAGCCTCAGCACCTAGTTCTTGTTCTTGAGGTAAATCCTCTTCAAATTCTTCATCCCAGTAATCCTGGTTCTTCTTTCCCTTTTTAGCCATGATTGTAGCTAGTATGCATACCCTGGTCTGTAAAAGTTACAGGCCTTGTTGTTGACCAATTTGTCTGTGAAACAAACCCCTTGCCCGATTCTTAAACATGTTGGCTGAAAATTTTTCAGGCCCCGCTTTCTTCCCAAGAAAGGCGTCCAGCGCTACACTTTTTCTCTCTCGTGTCGGGTGGACGACCACCCTTTGTAATCGTTTTTTTGTCAACCTCTTTCTTTCTTCTGCTTCTTTTCCTCTGCTCTACCATGTCTTAGGTACTCTTCTGCTTCTTTTCCTTCTTCATTCAAACACCCACATATAGGTACTCTCTAGATGGTCTGCTTTGCATGCTATTCGCGTAGCATAGCAGCCTATCGCTTTAACGAGACCGCCCGATGGAAGAGCAATTGGTTTTACATGCCGTCCCCAGTTTGAGTCTTATGCTTGTATTCACACCTGCATCGGATATATGAGTGGGAAAACATCAATAACTTTTACAATCGTAGTTTTATTACATTTTTACTTTGAAAGCTTGCTAACGTACGTATGCCAGTCTGTAAGTGCAGAGAAGAGCCTTTTGTGGATTCTACTACTTGCCTAAAGCATGCAAGACCAACTTCTTGTAATCTTCAACGGCTTGCAATAAGCTTGATGCTGTCACAAATTCGTTGTCACCGTGTGCAACTAAGATGGAACCAGGGCCGTAAAGGTATCTTTTGAAACCCCTGTGTTCCAATTTTGGAATATCAGTAGCGTAGGATGCAATGATCGTCTCAAAGCCAGCGACATCATAATCCAAAGAAACAGGATCATCTGTGACTTGAACGTCAAGCTTAAGGTCTTTTGCGTTAGACTTGTACTTGGTGACGATTTCTTCCACCCTTGGAATGATTTCTTCAGCATCGACAGCTGTTCTCATCAAAAGCGAACATTTGGCGTAAGGAGAGATAACGTTACCTGCAGTACCGCCACTGAACAAACCAATATTTAAGGTAGTAAGATTCAACAATTCAGAGGTTGGCCAGTTGTAAGTCTCCAATTCATGCATAATTTCGATTATAATCTTGTCGGCATCAATACCAACGTCAGGATAGCCAGAGTGGCTTGCAAACCCATAAACCTCAAGTTCGGCCATATAAATTCCCTTATGACCAATGGCAAGTTTGTTCTCAGTCGGTTCCCCAAAAATGACAGCATCCCAGTTAATACCCTCCTCCAGAAAATAAGAGTTGGCACTTCTCATACCAACGCCACCAACTTCTTCGCCAAAAACAAATAACAAACTCAAATCATCAGTAGTGACCAAACCTTCCTGCAGAAGCTCCTTGGCGGCAATAATCTGTGCAGCAACAGAACCTTTTGCATCGCATGAGCCACGGCCATGAATTTCGACATCATCATTATCTGTGTTTTTAATATAATAGCTAGAGTATGGTGGAACAGTATCAATATGGGATGTCAATAAAACCTTGGTGCTACCACTTTCACTGCCCGAGGCGTAGATATTCTTCCCTGTCTTGTCAATAGCTAACTCCAAACCAAGTCCCAATTTGTTTAGGTATTTCTGGAGATACTCGGATACAGCCACTTCATTACCACTGATGGACTCGATATTGACCAGTTGACTGTGCAATTTAAAAAGCTCTGGATTTTTTGCAAATATAGGAAATTTCAACTTGTATTCATCGTCGCCAAATTCTACACCCACTAGGTGTTCCAGTTGTTTACTCAAGCCGATAACGGGAGATAAACCGTTTGAGATTAGCTCTAGTGGAGCCCGAGCCGGGGCTGCATTTGTAACTAATGCGAATGCAATTGCACCAAGAACAGATGACCAAACCATACTTTCACCCTTTATCTGAACTTTGATCAATTTAAATGACTACGAGACGAAGGAATCGGTCAGGCTACAAGCAGCAGAACTTCTCCACAGTTTTACGGTGGGGTGAATGGAAAGTATTTAAATGCCAACGTTAATTTGTGGCCGGTTAAGCAGCGGCAACCTTCCTAATTTAGAAATTCCGACTCCTTATCGACATTTTCGCAGCTCAATAAATATAACAAAATCGATTTTAAACTTTCCAGCTTCGGTTACTGTCAGGGGAAAGATTCCCCAGTGTCGGAGAAGTCAAATTAGAAAAAAGCACGATAGCGTGTTTTCTGCTGGAGGTTGTGCTTTGCCTTTCACATTTGTGGAAAAAGAAATAAAGATCAGGTAAATTGTGATTAAAAGTAGAGTTGAAATAGAACTAAAATTAATATCGAATTTGAAGGTTGTGACACGAACTATACACTAACTATTTTGTAAAGGCAGCTCCGAATCACCTGCTCTTTTTGGATGTCATCTTAACCCCATCAAACTTGGTAGCCCGAAATATGCTACTGCTTTTAATCCCATTATTTCCACCAAGAACACCATTGTTAATACTTCCAGCATTACTACTGCTATTACTTCGACTGCGCTGTTGTTCGCTGACAGTATCTTTCTCTGCCAGAATCGTGGGCACAACACGATCGGTGATCACCACCTCATCGTCCTCAATAATTTCATCTTCTGTAGTTTCATCATCCGTTTCGTCCCGATTGTCGTTATTTGTAATAGAATTTTGGTTTGTAGTGGATCCCTCATTTACACTCTGAACTCTGTTAGCGTTCATACTCATATTCATGTTTACGTTCATCATCCCTAGACCACGATTTTCAAACTTTGGAGGGCTTGGCAGAATGTAGCGATTATCTTTGGATCTGTCAAAGGCCAAAATACTACTATCACTGGTACTACTCATTACGCCTGGCGCAGATAGAGGTGGCTGCATAGTAGGTGGTAATGGTGGTAACCTCTTATTCGTTATTCCTGTCAATGACATCAACCTTCCATGGCCAGGTCGAGTGGGAGATCCCGAATATCGTGGCGGAGATGGAGACAATGAAGAACCAGAGGCTGAATATTTTACAGGTGATGATAGTGATATTAGTGACATGATGGCATCTTGTTCTAATGAGTCTGATGGTTTAGTGCTCACAGATAGTTTAGTTTTACTATCTTCCTTGTTTTTGCTTGATGAAGGAGAAGATTCGGACCTTTTCAACGGAGAGGTTTGCAGTCCATTCAAAGTTGTAGGCGGATTAGAATGGATAGTGGCCACTGAACTTGCTTGTGACGTACTTGAAGGGAAGAATTCTGATTTTGATGACATTTCTGGTGACCCCTTAGATCCCCTCTTAGCAATGTCGTCTAATCGAATACTGGCTGCAAAGGAAGATCTCCTTCTTCTGTGTGAGGAGTGCAAAAAATGGCCGGGACTTGCTAATAAGGAGGAATTAGAAGGGTTGGAATTCTCGTTATTGATATCTGTCTTATTTGGTAGATTATCTGCACGCAAGTTCCAAAAATCTTCCAAGTTTTTACTGTTGAGCTGGGCAGATCGTTGAGGATTAGTGGCTATTTCTTCTAGTGAGTGCTCTAACTCACCTATTGACTTGTTTGACCATCCGTGCTGCACTTTAACATTGGCGTAATTCAACCTTGTCCTCAAATTCTCTGATATCTTCCTTATTTCCTTGTAATCTCTTCGTGGTGACTTCAAAAGATGTTCATTGTCCCACTCCCTAGGCAGCTGCTCAGGTGATTTACTACCACTTGTAATACCAAATAACTCCATGGAACGTCTCTTCAGCTTCTTGTCCTCTATTCGCACAGCAGGGGACTTTAACAAAGAGTAAAAATCCATATTGTTACTACCACTTCCATTACTCACGCTTCCCTTACGCTTTTGAGGAGTTAACAGTAAATGTGTGCTTGTGGAAGCGTTCGGAGGTGACAGAAGGGGTGTATCCTCTAGATCCTGAATATGACGGGGTACACGCTCCGGTGTTTCAGGAAGAACTACCACTGATGGAGAAGCAAATGTGGCGCTTTTTGATAGCGACGGAGTCTTGGGCTCCTTTATTCCTGTAGAATTCATACTGGAGATGTTCGTCATCTTGCTTATCCTTTCTGTTTTATCTTCTGGGATGCCCACGGTAATTTTGTCTGTGTCGCCGTCAATATAGTTATTACTGCTATTATTCGTTGTAGTTTCCAAATTTACCCCAAGCGTGACCGTGGGAAGACCGGAAGTATCAGCAGTTTCAGCTATGTTGGACATGGCCCCGTGGAAGGCGTATGAGTTTGCAGAATGCAGTGCGTTCGAATGTGGCACCCCTTCACCCCCTGAAGAGAACACTACTACAGAAACCAGCAGTAGTAATGACGACAGCTGAAGCGGTAACAGCACAGCTGCGTAAACCTAGCGGCAGGCATTAACAACAACAAACAACAAAGAAAAAACAAACAAACCGCACCTGTTTTTCTCTGCATTGCGTGGTTCACGCAGGAAGGAGGAAGAGAAGGAGGCTCTGCTCATTTTCTGCACAATCTACGTGTTGCAGAAAACGAATATGTGTCTTGTACACCCACAGAGTATCAGATGAACCTCAATACACCCTACACACTGTACAGAAAAAGACCCCTCTCTGCACAATCCCAGAAACGCCAGAAAAACACGTCTTTATTAGCGACGTCTTCGGCTCTGCGACCCGATGGCAACACCAGTACTAACATCAATAATTACAGTCAGACCAGCAGTAGTAGCAGCAGCGGCAGTGAAATTACAAAGTTCAATGTACTATATAGGAAGTTCTCCACAAAAAAGAATAAAACGTGGGAAGGTGATGGAATTCTCTCGCTTAATCGATCAACGAATTTAGCAATAATTAGAAACGAAGATGATATAGTCATTGGGAGACTTAAGGATGCCGACAAATGGATCTTCAAGGGCTCTTTCAGATGTCCGGGCTCAAGTTTTGAATATGAACTAGATGACGAGATAATTCACTCGAAAGTGCCTAAGTTGAACTTGTCGAGCACTCCGAATCAGGTTCCTCGTCAACTTATCAAAGTTCATAAACCAACCACTTTCAAATCTCCATTAATCGCAGACGCAAAAAGCAAGCTTTCAAATGAACAAGCAGCATCGAAGCAAATTCAAAAGGAGAACATAGATGATGTTAGAGACTATGGATCTGTACCCTCTCGTAAGACGACAAATATCTCATCTGGCATGTATCAGTCGAGAAAAAACACCCCCGATGCCCCTCTTTATGACTTGACTAAGGTCGAAAATCCCTTGTTTATGCCAGATCTACCTAAAAGCATAGACGCATCCGAAAAACATCGTCAGGTGGTTGTGGATCCATCCATTTCGGTGAAATTGAGGCCTCACCAGCGTGAGGGTGTCAGGTTTTTGTATTCCTGTTTGATGGGGCTAAAATCTCCCGATATGAGAGGGGCAATTTTAGCAGATGAAATGGGTTTGGGAAAAACACTTCAGACTATCACTTTGATATGGACCCTTCTTAGACAGTCTCCCATAGTGGGACACAAACCTACGGTAAGCAAAGTTTTAATATGTTGCCCCGTGTCACTTGTCAATAATTGGAAAAACGAATTCTCGAAATGGCTAGGATTAAATCGATTAAGTGTTCTCACTATCAATAGTAATAAATTTCAAAATGAAAAACAGGATATTGAACTTTTTGGCAGAAATAATGTATATCAAGTGATGATCATAGGCTACGAGAAGATGCAATCAATGTCCGATTTACTTTCAGCTGTAAGATTCGATCTTTTAGTCTGTGATGAGGGCCATCGTCTCAAGAATAGCGAAAATAAAACCATGAAAACTCTTGAAAGCTTTAACATCAGGCGCAGGATACTGCTGTCTGGAACGCCAATTCAAAACGATCTAGTCGAATTTTACACAATGGCAAATTTTGCAAACCCTGGACTTTTTGGGGACCTAAAATCATTTCAGAAAGAATTTATTAAACCAATCCTTGACTCCAGAGATTCAAACTGTAGAAATCAGACATTGATCAAGAAGGGTAAAAGCAAATCCAAAGATTTAGTGGAGATCACCAATAACTTCATATTGAGAAGATCAAATCAGGAATTAACCAAATTTTTACCAAAAAGATCAGATTACATTATTCTTGTACCGCCCACTCCCCTTCAGCTTCAACTATTCAAGACGGTCATCGAGACCAAAAAATTCAAGAGTCTCCTAGAGTTAGATGATTCTGTTTCTAACTCAACTCCGGGTGGAGCCTTCAATCTAATAAGCACATTTAGAAAAATTTGCAACTCTCCATCACTTTTGAAAGATGATGGTTTCTTTCTCGAAGTTTGTGAAAGGAATTCGCAAACATTGGAGGATGTTAACTTCAGAAGACAGCTGTCCAAGAAAGTTAAAAGTGGCAAATTGTTGGTTCTTATCAAGCTTCTCGGAATACTACATTCAGACGGTGAAGAAAAAGTTGTTATCGTGTCCAACTTTACGGCAACACTAGACATCATTGAGTCTTTGTTTAAGTCTTTGAATCTCGTTTTTCTCCGCCTCGACGGTTCAACGGCGTCGAATGAGAGAAGCAAACTTGTTGATAAATTCAACAACTCAACACCTGATAAAGTTTTTGCATTACTTTTGAGTGCTAAAGCTGGAGGTGTAGGATTAAATCTTATTGGTGCCTCAAGGATTGTATTGTATGATAACGATTGGAATCCTGCTGTCGATCTTCAAGCAATAGCCAGAATACACAGAGATGGCCAAAAGAAAGAAGTAAAAATATATAGATTGCTAACCAATGGATGTATCGATGAAAAGATCTTTCAGAGGCAATTGGCAAAACAAGACTTAAGTGATCGCTTTGTTGACCAAAGCGGCGGAGAAAAAGAGCTATTTGATCGTTCGGAGTTGAAAGACATTTTTTGCGTTCAATTTGACAAACTAGAAGGATTAAATTACTCCAATACTCATGAAATGATGATGTGTGAATGTAAAGGAGATGGTGAATTTTTAGCTGAAGATGATTTTGATAGCGAAATTAAAAAGAATTCAGAGATGGGTGTTGATGTAGAGGATGAGGCTGAGGAAAGCACCGATCAAAATTTTGAGAGAAAAATGGAGGTTATGAAGTTTGTTTCTGCACTTACTTTTGCTGAAACACACCAGGTAGAGGAAGAAGATGCATTCGATGCGAAAAAACGCAAACTAAGGCGGTGTATGAAAGGATACAAACATCTGAATCCAGTATCAGAAGATAACAAAAACTTCCATACAGACGATGCTGTGTTGAACAAACTGCTCAATGAGCAAGATAAATCAAAACCTTTGGTTTCTTTTGTATTTGGGAAATATTAAGTATCATCACATATGTCATTTCAGGAAATGACAATTTCCACATATTATGAGACTTTACTATATAAACATGTTCATAGTGGCAAGAAATGATCTAAGTTTCCCCGCTCCATATCTGCACCACATTATCGTAGAAGCTGCAACTGACTATCTTATCACCAACCCAATCCCCACCATACGTGATGCTTGAATGTTCTCCCTTGTAGTTTCCCACGATTTGGATGTTTTGTGCCATATGAGTATCGTATGTAACAAGCCTTCCTCCATCATACATATTACAGGTCATGACCCTAAAATCATTAGTATGTGGAGAAGGTATCAATCTCCAAACTCCTCCACCAAGATTATGCCTTTCTTTTACTAAAGGTGGCATGCCGGGTATTAATTTGCCACCCGTGCCGGTGGAACCTGCACGGAGATCTAAAACGCAAAGCTGATCATCGTATCCTCCGGTCCAAATCACGTAAGGATCGACTATATTTTCACACCAGTTTTGCCTTCCCGTTAATATCGAAACAATACCTGCATCATGTACCCGAGAAGTCTCCATGACAGCCATCGGTTCCCTTATGTCGTGTGCTATCAATTTGGCATCGTCACCACCACTGAAAACAACATTATCTAGTGCCCCTTGATGACCCCAGTCAGCATACCAAGCTTCAAGAGAATGCTCGGAGCCAAAATATATTGGTAATGATTCTGGATTATTAGATTGGCTTTCATAATCGTAGTAACCAACATTACCAGTAGTGGTTGTGAAAACCAGAAGAGTTCTACTAGGATGAAAATTTATTGACGTAATTAACGTTTCATCGGAGTTTGAACTAGGTTCCGGGAAAAGCTGCACATCTAAAAATTCCAATATACTATTGCCATCTTCTTTGTCAATTTTCCAAAAAGTTATGTTTCCTGTGGAGTGACCGGTTGCTAGCAAAAGTGACGAGGCGGAGGAAGCAATGGATTTGGGATCAAACTTTATATCTAATACTGCACCATGTGTATGTTTTGTGTCAAGGCGTTTGCCACACAACGGTAAGTTTTCTATTAAAATGCGTCCACTGTCAGGACAATCTGGAGAGAGAGCTGTAGAGGTATTGATGGATTCATCTATTTTCCAAGTCTCTATTGTGCCGTTTCTATTGCTACCTTCAATTAGTGTGTAAGTACCGAAATAAACTATGGATGGATCCAAAGGATTGATTCTCAGGCAACATGGGGGAGAATCTGTTTTGAATAAGGCTTTTCTCAATAAATTATTAGTCATAGCCTGTTCCTTGCAGTACCAATGTAACGAGGAGGAAAAAGATCTTGAAAAGTTGAAAAGCGGATAAGAAACGTGCTGACGAGGTACAATCTGAAAAAAAATTTCAGAAATCATGTAGATTATTCGTGATTGTCTGTCCTCTTGGATCACCCTACCAGTTAGATTTTGTCTCGTCGTAGTTTGTACATAATCTCACTTTACAGAATCGACAATCCAAAATGTCGGTAGATATACCCTATAACAAGAGGTACATTTACAATCTAGATGAGTCAATAGTAGAGTCATTGACTCTTCTTTACTTTGACTCTGCCACATTCGAGCAAAAAAGTGAAAAGGAGTTTCTTCAACGCCGGCAGGATGAACTAAGGGATGAAAAGGTGCAAGATGCCATCGACACAATTTCACTGAAACCTGTGATTGTACAACCGAAACCTCGTAATATCAGCCTCCTTACTACAACCCTAAATAACCTCAAGCTCTCTAAGACCGAAGAAGGCAAAGAAATAAAGAATAGTGAGAAAGATGAGGAAAAGAATTCAGAATCCGAAGATTCAGAATCAGATAACGAAACAGACACAGAACTTTCAGACACAGAACACCCAAATGATGGCGAATCCTCACCCTTGACCGTGATTAAAGAAATTGAGACAGAGGAAAATTATGAATCGACAATCAGTTTCATGACAACAAAATCTCCAATGATCCTGTTTAGTTCCTCTATACTATCGACAAAAGATACAGGAAAATGTATTGGTCTTTACAAGACTGCAATTGATGCTATTGATTCCCCCAACTTCGATCCATTATCCGTCTTAAGAAACCTAACATTCAACGCCGAGAATCCGATGCCGAAAGATCCTATTGAAGCCGGCATATCTGCCATTTTCATGCTTTCGTCTGGCCATTTTGCTGGTGCTATAATTTCACACTTACCCCATTCTACCAAGGGTAATAAAGGAACACCTGGAGAATTGCAACTTCAGTCTGTGAGATTACTTGCAAACAAAACTTTCCACCGATACACGACCCGTCGTAAACAGGGTGGTTCTCAGAGTGCTATGGATGATGCAAAAGGTAAGGCCAATTCTGCCGGTAGTACACTCAGAAGATACAATGAGCAGGCCTTAGGTAAGGATGTAGAGGCTTTGCTAGAAGAATGGAAACCATTGATTGACCAATGCAGCTCGATTTTCATTAGAGGTTCGGGGAAAGGTGGCAAAAATGCCAGAGGTACCGGACTGATTGTGCGGGATGGCAAGGACCCCAAGGCGATCATTAAGACAGGAGACAAGCGTGTGAAAATGATCCCTTTTGCAACAAAGAGACCGACCACGATAGAGTTGAAAAGAGCGTGGTGTGAGCTATCTTACTTGAAGGTCGTTGATGTGCCAAGCATAGATAAAAGTGCGATTGAAAAGAGACGCAAGAGGGACGAGTTGTTGAATAAGTCGAAGGATGAGAAGAAAGATGAAGGCAAGGTCAACGTGGAGGTGGCCATCACTAACGAGATCCTTACGTTACTGAAGAAGTCGAAGGCTCCTGCATTTTTGTCGTACATGAGGAAAAACAAGGACAAATTCAGTGTCAACTCGAAGCTACAGCCAGAGGAAGCGTTTCGACAGACGCCAACCGCTCTCCATTATGCGTCAAAGAAAGGGTATGCTTTTATGGTGCAGATTCTACTTGTGCAGCTACATGCGGATCCGACTGTTGTCAATGTGATAGGCAAGACAGCGTACGACATTGCTGCAGACCTTGATACCCGATATGCGTTTCGAGTTGCCCGCGGAGTTCTTGGGGAGGACTGTGATATTTCATGGAAAGATTCCCACGTCGGCAGCAGCATGAGCAATGACGATGTCACTGCTGCGAAGGCAGAGTCGAAGAAGGAAGAGGAAGACCGGGAGGCGGAAGAAAGACGCAAGATCAAAGAGGAACACGAGTCGTTGGTGGAGGATTTCAAGAGTGCAGAAAACATTCGACAGAGCCTGCACCGGCAGCAGGGGAAGACTCTTGGAGCGAGTCCTGGAGTGCACCGTGTGACGGAAGAGCAAAAATTGAGTGGGTTGTCGGATATGCAAAGGATGAAGGTGCTCCGAGAGCAGCGGTTCCGTGCGATAGAGGCCCGTCTCAAGAAACAGGAGAAGCAGTAGCGTAGGATATAGAAATACAATTAAGAAGTATAAGTAAAAGTGGTAGAAGTAGAAATCAAAGCTAGACATTCTTTTATTTGCTGAGGACGTTCAAAACCCATTCCCGAAGTTTCTCCTTGTCGACATCGTCGATCTCAGTGTTGCTGTTGCCGACGCCCTTATCGGTGTAGATGTCGTAGGGCAAGGTTTTCTTCAAGGCAAGGACGGAGGGGACGGTGTTGATCAAGTACTTGGACACCAATGGGTCGTTTCTGCCGCCAGCAAGCTCGACGCAGACGGTGCTGGTGTACTCGGGCTTGTCGACGCTGCGAACAATCTCCCACATGTGGGTGGCCATGGAGTTGCTCGGACCTTCTCCGAGCCGCACAAAGGTGGCGAAAAGCGTACCTCTCGAAGAGGTGGGGGAGCTCAACAAGAGCTCAAACTCTTCGGGTGTGTAAATCGTCTGGAACACCCTCCCTCCCTTTGCTGTCGCCGGAGTATCAGCGGGGAAAATGATAGGTTTGGTGGCTTTTCCGGGACGTGCACGGGACCAGAGGACGATTCCGACGGTGGCTGCGGCGAAGATGCCGATGCCCAAGAGTCTATTCTTCTGGGCGGGAGGGGGAGGAGGAGGCGGTGGTTCTGTGGACATTGCACGGTGTTGGTCAGCAATTCGGTATGCACGGTAGGAGCTGGACCGAGTATAAGCAGGGGCAGGAGCAGGAGCAGGATCAATAAGTCAGCGGCTGTCAGATTAGTCAGCTCCGGGAAACATGCGAGGAGGAAAAACAAGACGGCGAGAGCGGGAGGGAGGCCGACATGAAAGCGACGAGGTGAAAGTTGGGGAGGCCGGAGACGGTTTATAAGCGGGTGGATTGCTCTCCCGGCGGTTAAGGGGGGCAGCAGCAGAAGTAGAAGCAGTATGGCCGAACAGATTGACGATAGCAGTATGACAGAGGACATCTTTGAGACGATGCCGATCATATCACCGACGGTTTCGAACGAGCAGCAAAGTGCCACGCAGGTCGAGAACGGCCACGGCCATGGCCACGGCAGCGGAGTGCTAGGAGGAGCAGTGATGAAGAGTGTGGAGGGACTTCGGAGTCACGGGGAGGACTGGAAGGAGGCGTCGCCGTTTCATTACATCCCACAGGCGGAGGAGAAGCGCAGACTTCTGCCAGACGTGCTTCCGAAGGTGCAGTGCATTGCCCGGGCGAGGATTCCGACGACACAGGGCCCGGAGATCTTCCTCCACCTCTACTCGAACGACATGGACAAGAAGGAGCATCTGGCAATTGTGTTTGGTGAAGATATCCGTTCCCGGTCGTTGTACAGGCAGCGTCCTGGAGAGACGCAGTCGGATCGGATGATCCGCGGGGCGTACGTGGGGAAGTTGTATCCAGGCAGACGGGACGCCGACTACGACAAGAGCACACAGACAGGGCTTTCGTTCGATGCTACGACGGGGGAGCTTGTGGTGGACCCGAGGACGACGTGGTGCCAGCCGACGCTGGTGCGGATCCACAGCGAGTGCTACACGGGTGAGACGGCGTGGAGTGCCCGGTGTGACTGCGGCGAGCAGTTTGACGAGGCTGGACGGTTGATGGGCATTGAGGGCCACGGGTGCATCGTGTACTTGCGCCAGGAGGGCCGAGGGATCGGGCTTGGAGAAAAGTTGAAGGCGTACAACCTCCAAGATTTGGGTGCGGACACGGTGCAGGCGAACTTGCTGCTCCGGCACCCGGCGGACAAGCGCAGCTTCGGTATGGCGACGGCGATTCTCGTGGACCTGGGGCTTGCGGAGATCCGCCTCCTGACGAACAACCCGGACAAGATCATTGCAGTGGAGGGCAAGCGCAGGCTGGTGCACGTGCGGGAGCGGGTGCCGATGGTGCCGTTGGCGTGGACAGGACACGCTGGCGGGGTGAAGAGCCGGGAGGTGGAGGGGTATCTCCGGACCAAGGTGGAGAAGATGGGCCACCTACTCTCCAAGCCCGCTGTGTAGATAGATAGACAGATATTTCGAAGGCATGTATCTATGTATACATGAACGAATAATAGCTACTAGGTATTGGAGAAATACGGTACAAAGAACAGCATTACGTAAGCCGAGCAATCAATCAATCGCCTGGCGGGGCAGGGAGGAAAAAAAAAACACACTATACGGAAAAATGGGGGAGAGTGGCCTGGTAGATAGGGTCACTCATTTCTTCTTGAGAAGAAGCTCGACGTCGTCGGAGATGGACGCCGGGTTTTTGATGCTCGAGTAGCGCTGGTAGACGTTGCCCTCTCTGTCCACGAGGAACTTCTCGAAGTTCCACTTGATGCCCTTGAAGCCGAGGAGCCCCGGCTTCTCTGCCTTCAACCACGCGTAGAGCGGATCCTCCTGATCGCCGTTGACGTCGATCTTCTTCATGATCGGGAAGCTGACGCCGTAGTTGAGCTTGCAGAACTGCGCAATCTCCTCCGACGAGCCCGGCTCCTGGCCAGCAAACTGGTTGCAGGGGAACCCGATGACCTCGAACCCCTGGTCGTGGTACTTCTTGTAGAGCTCCTCGAGGTCGGCGTACTGCTTGGTGAACCCACACTTGGAGGCCGTGTTAACAATAAGCACCACCTTGCCCTTGAGGTCGGCGAGCGGGAATGGCTCGCCGTTGTTGGCGGCGGGCGTGAACGTGTAGAATTTCGACATTGTGGTTTTGGATGTACTTGCGGCTGTGGATACTGCTCTGCTGGCAATGCTGAGTCCTCTTTTCTGCATCCTTTCTTCTCCCCTCCACTCTTCCCGCCTTCTGTGCGTCCTCGTCCCTGCTCGTCTACAGCCCGGGCAGATCCCCAGCCCAATATATAGCGCCGACGAGCCCAGCGGGCGCGCAGCGAGCCCGCTGACAAAGCCGGGGCCCCGTCAGCGGGCCGAGACCCGGGACTGCTTACCAATGCGCCGGGCGGGGGTCTTTTTCTTTCTCGCCGGCTGGCGGGCCGTGGGCTTTTTCTTCGCCACCGTCTTGGCCTGCTTGGCCTGCTTGGCCTGCTTGGCCTGCTTGGCTTTCTTCGCCTTCTGGGCTTTTGCCCTCGCCGCCTGCTGCGCCCGCACGTTCGCCTCGTGCTCCCGGCAGATCGCACCCAACAGCGTCTGGCACCGCCGGCCGATCTCCTGCACGTTGCGGCTCTGCAGCCAGAAGTCGAGCTCCACGCCGACACTGTTCCCGTACTGGATCTCGTTGAAGATGTTCTCGTACACGTCGTCGCGGTCAACCCCGATGCGCAGCAGCTGCACGACGAGCCACCGGTCCTCTGCTGCAGTCCACTCCCGCTTCGACGTCGCCGTGTACGGCAGCTTCAGCTCCAGGTCCCGCAGCGGATACTCGTAGCTGGCCACCTTACGCCGCAACATCTCCCGCTGCATCGCCACCTTGCGCAGCTTCTCCTCGCCGGCCTCGATCTGGCCCACGTACCGCTCGTAGTTCTCAATGTCTCGGAAGCTCGTCCAGAACTTCTCGCAGTACTCCCGCACCTCTGCCTCACTCTTGTCCTCGAACTCCCGGCTGATTGCTGCCACGTCGTACCGGCCGTGCTTCGCGTTCGCCCCGATAAACGCAAAAAAGTCCCGCCGGCTCCACTGGCCGTACCCGGCCGTCAGCAGCGCCCGCTTGCGTTCCTCCTCCGCCGGCGTCAACGCCCGCGCGTGCGCCACCAGCGCCCGCTCGACGGCCGCGTCCGCCGCCGACAGCTTCTCCGTCGGCGCCGCCAGCCCGCACACCCGCCGGTAGTATGCCCACTCCTGCTCGTGCAGTTCGTGCACCTCGTCGGGGAAGAACTGGTGGTCGTAGAGCGCGAGGTGTTTTGGCGGCCGCAGCTCCCCGCCGGCGCCACTGGGGCCACTCCCGTTTCCGCCCTCGCCGGCGTGGCCGGCGGCCCCGGCGGGCCCCCCGCGGTGGCCCGTCTGCAATACCTCCCGGTAGTATCCGTCCACAGAGTAGTTCCCCTTGCGCTCCCGCTTTGCCAGCGAGATCCAGCTGAAACCAGACCCCCCGGCGGCGGCGCCGCCGCCAGCAGCGCCAGGGCCCTGGAACTCCTTCTTCTGGAAATTCTTCCCGTTCCACTCGTATACCGACTCGTTGTTGCTGCTGAAATTCTGGAGGTCGTCGAGCCCAAGTTTTGAGAACTTCGACTTGAGCTCGCCCGTCTTCTCCTCGCTCTTGGCAAGGATGCGTTCCAACTCGTCGTCGCCCAGCTCGTGGTCGGTGCCCGGTCCGGGGGTGGAGGCGCCGGCGCCGGCGCCGGCACTATTGCCAAGCACAGCGGCAGCGCCGTGCTGGATCATGTTCAACAATTCGTCCTTGTTTGTGGCCGCAGAGCCCTTCTTATCGAGGCCGCCGGCGGCAACGCCGGCGCGGCCCTGCTGGATCACCAACTGGTCCAAACGCAACTTCTGCGAGGCCCGCTCGAGCACCTTCTCCTCGATGGCGTTCTCCGTAACAAACCTAAACACCTTCACCTGTTTCTTCTGGCCGATCCGGTGCGCACGGTCCATCGCCTGTAGGTCGGCCTGCGGATTCCAGTCCGAGTCGAAAAGCACGACGATGTCCGCGCTGGTCAAGTTGATGCCCAAGCCGCCGGCACGGGTCGTCAAGAGAAAGACAAACTTGTCCGAGCCAGGCCGGTTGTACTCGTCGATGGCGACGATCCGGTCTGAGTGCTCCGTCTGACCGTCGATGCGGCAGTACCCCCACTCCCGGAACACACAGTAATCCTCCAAGATGTCGAGCATCCGGCTCATCTGCGAGAAGATCAACACCCTCGAGCCCTGCTCCCGTAAGCGCCGCAGCAACTTGTCCAACACAAGCATCTTCTGCGAGTTGTACACGAGATGCTCGTCTGTGGTGTAAGGAGGGCCTGGCTCGGCCCCTTCGAAAAGGTACGGATGGTTGCAGCATTTCCGTAACTGCATCACGATGTTCAACAACCGCGTCTTGCTCTCCTTCTTCCCGTTTGCCCCGTTCACCGCATCGATGTCCTTTTCGAGAATGCTCTGGTACCACCTCCGCTGCATCGCAGACATCCCCACGTACACGTTCAGCTCTTGCTTCGGAAGAAGCGATTTTTCGACGTCGTTCTTAATCCGTCTCAGGAGGAACGGCTGCAACACTTGGTGCAATTGCTGCACAATCTTGTCCTGGTCCTCCTCCTGCTTCCGCTTCGCCTCCTCACCTTCCGCCTCGTCGTCCTTCGAGAACCAGTCGTCAAACGTCGCCGAGTCGGCAAACACGTCAGGAAGGAGGAAGTTCAACAACGCCCAGAGCTCGTGCAAGTTGTTCTGCAACGGCGTACCTGTGATCAACAACCGGTTCTTCGAGTGGAACATCCGGATGATCTGTGACAACAACGAGTCCTCGTTCTTCAACCGGTGCGCCTCGTCGACAATGATGTACTGCCAGTTCACCTTCTTCAACACAGACTTCTCCCGGATGACAATCTCATACGAAGAAATCAACACGTCGAACTGACATGTCTGGATCGTGTCCTTGATAATCTGGTTTCTCACCTCCTGGTCTCCCGTCAACACACACGTTCTCACCTCGGGAGTCCACTTCGCAAACTCTCTTTGCCAGTTCTCCAACGTCGACTTTGGAACAATGACAATGTGTGGACCACGAATTTCCTTGATGTACCGCAAGTATCCCAAGAAGGAAATCGTCTGCAACGTCTTACCCAAGCCCATCTCGTCGGCAAGGATCCCAGACAAGTCATTCGTGTTCAACGAAACAAGCCAGTTCAACCCCTGGATCTGGTATGGTCTCAAAGAACCATTGACGTACCGAGGAGACTGCGAAAACTCGTAACCGGAGTCGGTGAACTCACCCTCCTGCTCTAATTCTTGCACGAGCGAGTCCGTCTCATCCTCTTCTTCTTTCAACAACTCTGCATCTTCCTCCTTCTCTGTTCTCCGTCTTCTATGCTCTGCAGCCGCCCTGGATGCACCATTTCCACTGCCATTGGTTCCATTCTCAACCAGGTCCAAGACCCGTGAAAACCGGTCGTCTTTAGATGCCTTCACTTGGAGGAAATGCTTGAACAGCGGTGTCAATGAAAACAAATACTTAAATCTGTTTG
Source organism: Pichia sp. NRRL YB-4149 (assembly GCA_030556025.1). Lineage (NCBI taxonomy): Eukaryota > Fungi > Ascomycota > Pichiomycetes > Pichiales > Pichiaceae > Pichia > Pichia sp. NRRL YB-4149. The sequence goes on along the minus strand of JANIWA010000029.1, from coordinate 67,226 downwards.
CTGTAGCCTCGACGTCAAAATTCTTCTTTTCGTCTTCAACGAAATAGTGTTTCCTGATTTCGCTAGGCGTCTCAATGGGAGCATTCTTCACACCCGGGTAGTGTTGGATGCCTGCAAAGTAGTCTCTGAGTGGATCATCAACTTCCATCGCAGCTGGCGTACGTGTCGCATCTTCGACAGGTTGCGCCAGCGGAACGTTCTGCTGCTGTGGATCCATATCTCTAATGTAGCTGTGTGTTTCCTAGTCTGCAATGCTCTTCCAGATCTTCCAGATCAAAAGGTACTAAAACGAAAGAAGAAAGAAAAAAAGACCGTCAAGAAAGAGAAACTTCTTCGTCTCAGCAAATTTCCTCGCACCGCCACCAAAAATTTCAACATTTCGTGTCTCTTTCTCTCTTTCTTCCTCCTTCTTTTTCGTGTTTCACCAAGACTGGCCGGAGGGCTACTATTCGTTATCGTCATTAATATTCCATAGTTATATCTTACGTCATCTGTAAACATTTACAAAGATGCGTCAGCCCGCCAAATGGCCGATGTAGTTACGCACCTTGTAGTCGATATGCACAAAGCACCGATTAACATAGGGGAGGGTCTCGATGGCATACTGCAACGATTCTCCCAAATCGTGACAGTCTTTCAATGACATCTTTGAGTTTTGTAAAACAATGTCGACCTCCGCATTCACCTGGTCACCCATGTGGTATAGCCTGTAATTCTTCACTTTGGCGATCTCATCGGTGAACCTCACAATCATATACAACACCTGCTGGTAGTCTTGCTTCGAAGCATTTGACCCGCTCAAATGGTCAATATGCTCAAAAGTGATCAACCACCATTGCAACATCACGTAGCAACACAATAGTGCGGCACCCAACGCATCGATCCACCAGATGTCCAGAAAGACACCAACGGCGGGGAAAATCAACGAGAACACATTGAACACAATATCCGTCTTGGCGTCCTCTACTAACGCCTGCACAGAGGAATTGTTAATGTTTTTGCACAACTCGTAACCTGCGAATTTCGTTGTGATCGTGCTTATCATGATTGCAATGGCAGTCTTTGTTAACGTCACTGTCTCCTTTGGCCCATCACTTCCGAAAAGCTGCTTCAAACATTCAATCAACACTTGCGAGAAGGAGAGAATTATAATCACAGAGAAAATTAACACTCCGATTGGCTCCAATTGCTTCCTTCCGACGGGAAACTTTGCCGACTCTTTCATTGCATATTTATTGGCAATAAAGATGATCAGCGTAGACAAGAAGTCCAACGACGAGTCAACCAAAGAGGCAATGAGCGACAAAGAGTTACTCAAGTAGACAACAACGATTTTTCCAACCAATAAAATCACATTGAGCAAGAAATTGAAGTAGATAGCATACTGAACTACAGCCGAAGAAGAGTCATGGGGTGAACCTAGAATTTTGGCTCCCTCGAGGTCGATGTTACCTGGAACCGCTGAGGGAGGCATATGATGGCTCTTCTTGGTGCTTGAAATATCTGTATCGGCACTGAATTTTTTCTTCATCTTTTTGGCTTTGATTGGAACGGCCAATGTATTTCCATTCTGTTGGAACAGTTCCTGTTCGTTCTCACCTTCTGAATCGAAGGTTTCAGAGGACGACGTATCCGTCGACGTGTTATCTGCATAGTTTTGTATCATTTCAAGCTGGATACCAGTATCCAGAAGCACGTCGATGTCCTGATATCTATCTATCATATCGTTCTGCTGGCGGTAGAATTCTCTTACTTGACGCTTCTTTAGCTTCGCTATTTCCTCCTCGGATAATCTATAGTTCTGCCAATTAACTAGACGCATGACATGGCCAATCAAGCGAAACGGCCTCATAAGTTTCAAGGAGTCAACTCTCTTGTAAAGTTCATCAAAGTCGTTGCCAGGAAATACACTCAATCTTCTTCCTAGATTGAGAGGATTGTTTACGCTGACGGGCATAGATACAGAGGGATCCGGATTCAAGTTATCTGAAAACGTTTTCGAACGGTGCAACAATGGTAGAAATGCTTCACTGGCTCTGTTGCCAGCTCTTTCGCCAGCACATGCACCGGCTCCTCTTCCTATTTCCTCTCTAGTAGCAACATACGGAGTTATGGGATCCACCGAGTCATCGTCCACATACGGGCGCCGTCTTGGGGAATTAATCCCTACTAGTGGTGTATTTTCAGATGTCATAGTACCAACGGTAGGCCTATAGTGCTATCTGAAGCCTCTTGTTCTCAAGCTGGAGTTTCAGTTTCCATATAAATTACGCTTGATGTTGCTACCGTCGGCTATATAACAGATGTGAAGAGGCAGGAAAGGAAAAAATAGTAGAGCGGCCATATTTTTTTGCTTTTTCTTGGTTGACATGTTTTTATCGGTGATAGGCCTGTTGCGATTAGAACGCCGTCATGGAACATTTTCTGGATTAGAGTGCTTATGCTACTACACTATCAACCTCCTTTTACTACTCGACTAAATTGATCATCATTCATTGAGAATATCTTGCAAATCCACAAAACTTCTTTGCAAGCTTATCTTACTTGATACATCCATATATTACTAATACTTTCTTCTTTAATCTATCAATAAAACATTCAACTAATTAATAGAAGAACTCCAAAAATGACGTCTTTGGAAACGCCTCCGCCTGAAAATACAGATAAGATACCCGAGTTGAAAACTGAAGAGCCAGAACATTGTCCCGGACCCCAATCAGAGCAAGCAGGCCAAGCTGACGCATGCCAGACTTGCGATAACAAAGACATTTGCACATCTTTACCTAAGGGTCCTGACCCAGATATACCCCTCATATCACAACGTTTAGCTTCTATTAAACATAAAATACTCGTCCTTTCTGGTAAAGGTGGTGTGGGGAAGTCCACCTTTACTTCTATGTTATGTTGGGCTTTGGCCTCAGATGAGGAGTTGGAAATAGGAGCCATGGATTTAGATATTTGCGGTCCATCGTTACCAAAGATGCTTGGTGCTGCAAAGAACGAGTCTGTGCATGCATCAAATTCGGGTTGGACACCTGTATATGTCGCTGATAATCTTGGAATGATGTCCATTCAATTCATGCTACCATCTGAAGATTCCGCCATCATCTGGAGAGGATCTAAAAAGACGGGACTCATAAAACAGTTTTTGAAGGACGTGGATTGGGGAGAGCTGGATTATCTAGTCATTGACACGCCTCCAGGTACTACCGATGAACATCTGAGTGTGACGACGTATATGAAAGAAGTGGGAATAGATGGCGCATTGGTAGTGACAACACCACAAGAAGTAGCCTTATTAGACGTTAGAAAAGAAATAGATTTTTGCAGAAAGGCAGGAATAAAAGTACTAGGTTTGGTGGAGAACATGTCAGGTTTTGTTTGCCCGGGTTGTGGTAATGAATCCAAAATATTCAAACCAACAACAGGTGGTGGTGAGCAACTGGCTAAAGACTTGAATATAAAGTTTTTGGGAAGTGTTCCTTTGGATCCTAGGATAGGCAAATCATGCGATGATGGTGAGTGCTTTTTTGATCTATATCCCGAAAGTCCAGCATCAGATGCCATATTGGACGTCGTTGAATCGCTCAGAGATGAAGTAGAAGGACAACAACAATTTTAATTGTTTTTTCAAGGTTAGTTACAGTCATAGATAACATATAAATTTTCTGGGATACACTATGTATTTCACCTCTTCTAGAGATTGAATGTTTCAGTTTATGAGTAATTTGTTGCCAGTTGAGTCATCTAATTTCGCCTCCAAATAGTTTTTCTCACTCTCTGGCAATTGCAAACGCAACAATTGCTCGGTTTCTCTTTCAAGATCTTCCTTGAAAGCAATACCAATGAGCCTCTTGATCATCAGTGTTTTTGCAATTTCTACGGTATGATTTGTATTGACAAGCGAGGTGATACCATTCAAAACACTATCAAAGGCAGATTTTAATTCTTTTCTCTTTGCGTCGTAATTCACATCATTGTAATCCATACCATCAGACAACACTATCATTTTTATGTAATCACCATAGACATCAGCTCCAACTTTTGATTCACTCAAAGTTGAAAATTTTTTCACTAGTTTAGAGAATTTCTCAAGTTCAGAGGGGACATTTCTGATAATCAGCTGCGGTGCAACTTTTTCAAGCAACAATTCGTGGGCTTTGACCAAATTATCAGCAAGTAGCAACTCCAAAGTACTTTTGTAAAATTCTCCAAGATTATTGTACTCGACTGCACGAGCTTCGTGTAGCATGTATTCCGGAACGTGCAGTAATTCGTGAAGCTCTTTCAGTTTCATATCATTTGCCAAAAATCCAAGATTAGGAACATTGTTGTTAAACAGGTCCGTTAATTTCTTTTTTGCAATTTTGTCATCAATCATATGCTCCAAAACAAATGAGGCCTCTTTTATCATTGATTTCTTTTCTAATTTTGCACTAAACTCCTGAATAACAACATCAAACTCATGAGGCGAAAATTGAATAAAATTTTTCAAATGTTTCATAAGCAAGAATTGTAGCTCAGTCTCGAAGCTGCCGAGAACCTCTTTACTAGAATTTACCATTTTCAGAATGGTGAAATAAGTTTTATAGAGGGGAACTTCTGATATGCCTGATTTTTCAGAATAGCTGACAAAATCTCTGATTGTCTCATTCAGTGGTTTGTTAGAATCACCATACTTAATCATTAAAAAGAGCACAACAGGCCAAGTCAATCCCTCCAAATGATCAATATGCTCCTTGCTCAAGATGTCACCAGCAAGTAATTTGTAAATTTTCAAAACCCCCGAAGGAATAAAACCAACCAATTCCTGCGACCATACGTTTAATTGTGATTTAGCCAGAAGGTGAACCGTTTTATCATTCGAATCCATCATAGTCAAAAGCACAGCTATATGGTTGTTTTTTGTATTCACAGCATACTGTATGGCATCTGCTAGTTTGTCTGTACATATGAAATGATAAATTTTATCCAATGTGTCTCGAGTGAGTAAGCTTGAATCAAAGGTGGCTTCAAGATCAAGCAGCATCAATTTCTGTAAAAAAGAACATAAAAGCTCTTTCCTTTTCAGCCCTTGCAAATAGCTCAATTTCGGCTTCTGCTCATCACAAGCTTTGTGAAGTTGTGTGCTGAAGAATGAATCAAGATAATGTTCATCATAAAGAATGGACAGAAGTTCCCAAAACGTATATTCACTACTATTTTCAAAACTCAAAAGAGGAATTTGTAATGAGACGTCTGATACATCAATAACTTGAGGGAATCCGTTTTCCCTGACTTCAAACACGCTTTGAAATATTTCTGCTTGTAGACATTTTTGGTACTGTGACGAGTTTTCAAATCTGACAGGTGGTTCAATGACAGCTTTTTTTAACTTTGAAGCATCTCTGTCGCCGAATAAGAGGTCACCTACATGTTTTGGATCTAACTTGACGTTGTGACTCTTGTCCAAATTTTTATTGAACACTGAGAAAAATCCATTTGAGAGATGCAATTGCTCATCCCAATTTTCACTGATAGCTAGCTCAGTCTTTGGGTTGATAAATTGCATATCCACATCTTTCACTTCGGGCTCGTAGGCACGGACTTCAACCAATTCGTCAATATCATTGATGCTGGAGTTCGATTTGACCAAAACCATGCCATCTGCATTGATTTCTGCGTTATCGGTTTCGGACAAACCAGTTGGGACAGAGGCATCAACAATGGTATCATCATTTCCGTCCAAAAGGGCATTCTTTTCATAAGCTTCGCCTTCATTTCCTGGTAATAGAAGATCAATGCCGTTTTCATTTTCTTGTTCATTGAATTCAAATGCGCCAGGAGTTATCAGACCAAAATCAGGTTTTTGTCTTTTCCAGTTATCACCAGGTTGACCATAACCTGAGATCTTTTCTAATGCATTGATTTGTAATTCATTCTTTCTTTTTTCGTTATTATGCTCCAGTTCTTGTTGTCTGCGCCATCTTGCAACTATTTCAGGATCATCATCTTCTTCATCAACAATTCCCCAAATAGAAAAATGCTCGACCTCGAAAACATAGTTACCTGTCAATGGGTCAAAACTAATAAATTTCATACCATGTGCTGATTTTAATCTTTCGATGTGACGTTCGAGCAACTCGGAACTAGGATTTGCTGGATTATGTTTTTTTGGAAATACTTTTTCAAGGGTGATGACAGCCGGTACATTAAGACCATTACCTTGAGATGGTTTTTCGGATTCATTAGGGTAAACCTGTAGAATACGATTTTGAAACACAATCGTTTTTCCGAGTAATTGATCCCAACGTCCTTCAAAAGAAGTGAGATCGACTGGGTGTTTGAACATCAAATGTCCATGGTTTCTTCTACCGCAAGTGAAATTTTGGACATGGGTCAATTCAAGAGATGTCATCTTTGAAAGCTCTGATATTGATGGAGAGCACCAATATTCGGACTCGAGAGATTTTGCAGGTGAATCTAGTTGAAAAGTTTCATTTTCTGTTTGGTTTTGTACAATGTCACCCTCATTTCTTTGCTCGAATAATGGTTTAGAGAAAGAAAGATCTGTATTATTATTTAAGTCTGAGTTGACACGTTTGGGCGGTGGTTTAAGTTCGTCAATGATCTTTTTGGAAATAGTGTTTGACACTGTAGTGGCCATGAGATCATGAAATTGATTTCCTCTTTTAGCTAACAATACTTTATTTGCATCAATTTCATCGTATTTGATAAAAGCATCTCTAGGATTTCGAATTACCAACCGTCTGTATTCACTTTTTGATGCAGGTATCTGGGGTATTTCAAATCCCAAGGAAGCAGGGAAAGGCCCCTTTTGAAATTGTGAAATGTTAAGCTCTTTCTCAACAAGTTGGTTATTTGCTATACATCTGGTGGACGTAAACAACCCACTCATGCTTTCAAGAGAGTACTTGCTAGGAGCTTTGAAAGAGTCAACGATACGACCAACTAGTGATACTTTTTTAGAATCTTTCTTCTCATCTGTCTGAGAAGATACTGAACTAGTTCTTTTTCTTTTCAATTTATATGTGTTATCTTCAGAAGATGAGCTTGTCAATGCTTTTGGCATTTCTGTTGTCGATAATTGGTGAAATTTAGAACCATATGGGGAAGGAGTGGAAACTGAGTTCTGTAAATTAAGTGGTATCTGGTTTTGAGGAAATGTTTGAGGTTGTGACTCTCCTCTACCCATACCCAAACCAGGTGTCGTACCACTGAAGGCTGGATTAGTAGTACTATTTCCAAATAATGAAGGCTTTGTAGAACCTGCAAAATTATTGGTACTGCTGTTTCCAAAACTAAACCCCCCATTTGTGCCACTGGCATTTGATGTCGTTGTGGGCTTATTCAGGGATGAATTGCCAAAATTTGATGGAGTTGCGTTGTTTGAGATTTGTTGTGTATTTTCTGTACCAAAGTTAAACCCAGTTGCCATGACTCCATTGCTTGTGTTGTTAGAGTTAGGAAAATTGAGAGATGGAGTTGACATGTTCGTGGAATTACCTGTAGCGCCAAATGAGAAGCCTCCAGGCTTTTGAGATGCAGAACCAAACATCAATGTACTTGAGCCTAGCTTTTCTGTTATTAACTGACTTGAGCGTTCAGCACGAAAATTAGCCGATACTTTTGAGGTTTCGAAGTGTTGAGGTCACAAGAAACATGTTTTCGTTGATATCCTCAATGCAAAAAAAGACAACGCCGCGGATTTCGTCTTTTTTTTTTCTTTCAAGTATCATCGAGCTACAAGCGTTGATTAATAAATTCTTTGTTAACTCTTTATACGTAAACGACGCAAAAATACAAATTTTAGACAATATAGAAGTGAAAATTTTTTGGTTAAAAATCAAGCTTCTGGCATCTTTGATAAGAGATCAAAACTACCAGTACCAGCTAGATTGAGTTTACCCATAACGATTCTGGCACTTGGAGATTTGAGATCTTCTCTATCGGAATTTAAGACCGCCTTGGTCAAAAATTGACATGTAGTTTCATATGACATTTTCATGAAGGAGGATGTACAAGAGTCGATACCCTGTCTATTAAATGCCAAATAAGTACCTTCTCTAGTCATGTAATCTGCAATCAAATCCAAATGTCTCGAGCTGACACTGATTGCATAAGTGCCGAAAACGCGGTTGATTTCGTTGACAATTGTATTTCTGGCAGCTTCAACACCGTAAACACGCAAAACGGCAGCAATGTCGTTAGCTCGAATATCATTAACATTAACGAATGAGTCATGTTCCCACATTGCTTGGAAATTTACACCTTCTGTGACCAACTGACGAACACCTTGCTCAGCACTTGGACGTAAGCAACGTCCAATATTTGGAACTTCACGAACCACACATTTCTTACAAACATCTTCGACAATGTTGACCATAAGCAACTTTTGGGTATCAGCAGAAAGCTCAAGTTTGAATTCACACCAGGAACCATCCTCATCATCAAAATCATATTCGGTAACGAATGTATGTCCAACGATAACCTCGTGCTGCCTTACCTTGGCCGCTTTGGAGAGGTTCTTCTTGCCTGATTTTTCGTCTTTCTTTATATCGACTGCTATCTTGGAATCTTCTAACTCATCATCATCACTATCAGACTCTTCATCACTAGACTCAGAAGCGGATCCATCAATTAACTCTTCATCGCTCTTTTCTGCTTGCTTCATAGCTTCTAGCTCCTCATCATCCGGATCTTCGTAAGAAACAGCTTGTTTAGCTCGGCTCTTTTCATCACTACCTTCGTCGTTTGAAACCTTGGTAGTTGCCTTCGTCTTTGCCACTGCCACACCAATATCTGGCATTGAAGAATTGCTCTTGATAGATTGCTTTCTCAATTCTTTAACGATAACAGACTCTAACTGATAAATGAATTGACGTCTGACTGTATTTTCTAATTCTTCCTTAGTAACATCGTATTCTTCCTGATAATCCTTAGACTCAAAAAACTTAATTTTGATTTCGTACGATCTAGTTGCGTTAATACCAGAACTAACATCAGCAGTAGTTTCAATAACGGAAACGTCATCAATGAATTCAGAAAATTTAATTTTGGTAACTGACTTGCAGAAAGCATCTGCAGATTCATCATCGACATCATCTAAGATAGGCAAAGTCATTTGAGGAGTTTTAATAGAAGCAGAAGCAGTCATGACAATTTCTCTCAAACGAGGAATACCCAAGGTAACATTTGCGGCACCGTGACCGGCGAAATGGAAAGTGTTCAATGTCATTTGAGTAGAAGGTTCACCGACAGATTGTGAAGCAATAATACCAACAGCTTCACCTGGGTGGATCAAGGATCTCATATATTTGAGTTGCATCAAGGCTTTGAATTTCTTTGCAGTTAAACCACCAGAGTTCTTTGCTTCCTTGCTGGAAACAAACATCTTCTCGTTGCTTTCTATGAAAGAATCCAGTTTCTCTTCAAATTTGTCAGAAACAGATCCTAAGTATCTAGCAGGGTTATACACAGAAATGGTTGGATCATACTTATAACTTTCGGCATAGTGAGGAAGTTCACCTTGCTTCTTGATATGCTTTTTGGACTTTTTGTTGTAATGAATCGCAGTTTCTGCGTCCAAGTTGTCAACATTGGAAGGACTATAGCGTTGTAGCAATGAGTTGTAATTGTCAACAAAAAATTTGAATTCATACAAATGTGACTCTTTCGTGACATCCACGGAGTCACCACCATACATGAATTGAACCATCGTACCATCTGAGTTTCTGACTGTGTTATCGTAGTTGATAGTAGCACCTTCTAATTGCTTGGTCAAACAACGTTGTAAGTAACCGGAGTTTGCAGTTTTAACAGCAGTATCAATCAAACCTTCTCTACCAGCCATACAGTGGAAATAATACTCCTGAGGTCTGATACCAGAATAGAAACGATTTTTGATATAACCACCCGCCCTTGCATCTGTTTCGAAAGGCTTGAAGCAAGGTAATGTCTTACCAGAAACCATGACTGGAACCCTTCTTCCTTCCAAAGCTTGTTGACCAAGTAAACACATGATTTGAGAAACATTGACGTTGGAGCCCTTGGCACCCGATAGTGCCATGGCTTGCATGGAATTGTATGGGAATTTTTTCATAGTACCACCTGGGACACATGTGGAGACCACTTTGGTCGTTATACTGTTAACTTTGGACATTGTGACTGCATCGAGAATGGCTAGCTTGTTGTCATCTCTCAAGATTTCTTCGAGTCTTTTCTTGAATTCTGGATCATTGACCTTGGTTTGAGAATCTAAATTGGTGACTTCTGTTGCAGCAAGTCTACCACTATCAACGGATTCCTCCAAAATCTCGTTTCTCCACTTATTACCTTCTGCGGTCAATCTTAAATCGTCCATACCACAAGTGAAACCGATCATCATTATGTAAGTGGTAAATAATCTACCCAAAACAGATAGAGCTTTTCCTGCAACTTCTGGACCATAAACTTCATGTAAAGAGTGAATAATACCATACTTAGAGGCACCATATTGAGATTTGTCTAGGATACCACATAGTAATTCACCATTCTTGAACAAAACTTCATTTTCTTTTGATCCTTCACCCCAGTAATCATTCTTAATCTTGTTTTTAGATTTAAGATTTATACCAGGAGTATCCAGTGGCTTAATGTTCAACATGATCGTTGTAATAACTTGCTTTCCTGTCCATAGTGGAACAGGTTTGAAGATTGTAGGAGGAACAGTTATGATTCTCGAACCAGAAGAATGTCCATCTTCAGGACGAATGCATGAATAGATTAATTCTTGATATCTTTCTCTAGTAAAAAAGGTGTCCTTATTGGTTAACCAAACACCTGCGGAAATGTGGTCCTGAATCAATCCTCTGACTGGGGAACCCGAAGTTGGAGTCAAGTACTGAGAATCAGTGTTAGCCAAATTCAATGCTTCTGCCCTAGCATTTTCATTTTGAGGGAAATGCATATTCATTTCATCACCATCAAAATCTGCATTGTAAGCACCAGTGTTAGCATAGTGCAATCTGAGAGTTTTTTCACCAGGGAGAACACGCACTTTATGACCCATCATGGAAGCTTTGTGTAATGTTGGCTGACGGTTCATCAAAACGACATCGTTGTTTCTAATATGTCTGTGGACTTTCTTGTTGACAACATTGAAACCTGAAGATGGTGTCATCAGCTGGGAGGCAATAGATTTTCTTTGTTCCAAAGACATCCCAATGAGAGAGATTAGAGAACCATCTTCGTTTTGAACTTGAATTGCACCAGGCCACTTATCTGGACCATTTATGACAGCTTGTCTCAATTCAGCGACATTGTAGGAGGTGACTGGTTCAGGGTAGGTCAATTTAACGGCGAAAACTGGGGGTACACCAATTTGGTTTGTTTCTAACATTGGATCTGGAGAAATGACAGAACGGGCGGCATAGTTCACTCTCTTACCCATCATGTGCTTTCTAAACAAACCTTCCTTTTTTTCTAAAGCCTGTTTGATACCAGGAGTTGGTGTCTTCGTACTCACATTTTGGTTCTTGGTGGAGTCGATGAATCCGTTGACATCATTTTGCAAAGTCACAAAAGCATTCATGAGTCTGTTGAAAATGATTTTTTTTTCGTCAATTGATAAATCCTTAGTCAAAGTAGAGAATTGATCGTTCAAATCCCTTATGAGTAATGAAGTGTTCAAAACTTTGGTAAGTAACTCGTTTTGAGAGTTTTCATGTATTTCTTCTCCCAACTTCGAAGGTAGTCTGAATCTTGTTGCTGGAACAACCAAAGCGTGGATAAAGAACATATCTGCAGTCAAGCTCTGAGTTGAAAGTGGTTTAGAGTGGAAGAGATAGTCAATCATGGAAGATTCGGCATTGAACAAAGCTCTCATGATGCTCCTCACTTCTGTTGAAAGGACGTATTTTGAACCTGCCTTAGGAGGCGTGTGAACGAAACTCTTTTTGTTTTTGATGGATCCCAACTTGATTCTGTTGTTCACTGATTCTTTTTCCTTCAAAGCGTTTTCAAAGATTTTAGAAAACCCGTCTTTACGGAAGGAAGAAGAAAATAGGCCACAGTTTTCACACTTCTTTTTACCCAACACCTTAGAGTAGAAATCAGTGATCAAGTCCTTCCTTGCCTCACCCACAGTTGCCGTGAAAATGCCGGCTTTTGTAGATCTGCCATCTTTGATAGCAGCATTAATGGCCTCAAAGACATATAATTCTCTCTTTTCACGCAACAGTTTTGAGGAACTCACGGAGATGTTTGAGTTCTCGCTGTCAACGTCATTACCATTAGAGCCATTGATGGTGTCATCCACCTGTATGTCGTCCAGTTCGTTCGAATCGACACGTATTTTGTCGATTTCATTCGCTTCCAAAATCAACCCGTACTGGAGAAGTTTTAACTTACATTCGTATCTATGGACTTCGTTGGAATGTAGCTTAAAGTGGTTACAATATAGACATGACGTTCTTAAGAACATGTAGAGTTGGCTGAAGAATAACGGGTTGTAAACTGGCACCGGTAACTCGATGTGACCCTGGTGACCAGGGCAGTAGATATCACTCAACCCACAGGTGGTACACAAGTTCTTCAAGAAGGCACCAAGACTAGGATCGTAGAGACCTCCTGAGATCGGATGTCCAAGGTTGTCAAAAACAGTTGGATTTGTGATTTGCTTTGCTGAGAGCTTCCTGATTTCGTCTGCGGAAAGAATGCCGAAATCCACATGAGTAATTGAAGAACCCACCGGTCTAGCAATGTCCATTGTGTTTCCAATTGTAGACTCTAGCTTTGAGTTTGCAGTTAGACGGAAGAAGGGGGGCTAGAATCCAGGGTGTTAAGGATGGGAGAAGGGAATTGCAACTGTTTTTTTCGTACATGTTGTAGCATTCCATTGGGCTGAAAAAAAAAAATTGCTGGAGGGAATAAATTTTTTTTTTCAGAAAAATGTAGAGAATGCGAAAATACGGAAAAAAATCCCGAGGAACGAAAAATAAAAAAAGTGCATTACGTAATTATAGACGATCGGCGCCGGACACCTTTTTTCTTACCGCGGAAACCGGCTAGCTTCCGACATTTGACAGCTCTGTCTTCCTCGAGGAGCGCTGCCATTTACGAGGGGAACAGCATCGAGCCGGCCGCTGTCTGCCATCTTATCAAGCCGGATCACGACGATTACCGGGGCTCACGATAACAACTGCCTATTGTCCTTCCGACATCCTTTTCTTTCTTTTGGGCTTTTTCCTCTTTAGCCTCCCTATATATATCTCCCTCTTTTTCCTTTTCCTTTTTCTCCTTCATCCACTTTCTCTTTCTCTTCTTCCATACTAATCCCCTACTTGTTCCCATTTCCCCCTTCCCTATTTTTTCCTTGCCCCTTATAAGCATCGATCGGATAGTCAACCAATCTACTACCGATTTACTAACTCACCAACCACTCAATCAATCAATACATTTTTCTATCTACAACATGACTGCTACTCCTACAAAGACAATCTGTGTATTCTGCGGATCCTCTTTCGGTAACAACCCAGAGTTTGCAACTGAAGCAACCAAGTTGGGTGAACTGTTAGCCTCCAAGAACTATGGTTTGGTCTATGGCGGTGGCACTACTGGTTTGATGGGCTGCATTGCCAAAGCAGTTGCCTCCAACAATACTTATGTCCACGGTGTCATCCCCGATGCCTTGGTTTCCAAGGAGAGAAAGTCTATCGATGAGATCGAGAAGATCAACGATGAAATAAAGAACAGTGTTGAAAACCACAAGGGTGAAACCCCTCTTGATGACAGCTACGGTAAGACAACAATTGTTTCAGACATGCACACAAGAAAGAGATTGATGGGTCAAGAGGCTGATGCATTCGTTGCCATGCCAGGTGGATTTGGAACTTTGGAAGAGTTGTTTGAAATAACCACATGGTCTCAATTGGGAATCCACAAGAAGCCAGTTATTTTGTTCAACATCAACGGCTTTTACGATGAATTGATCGTCTTTGTCCAAAAGAGTATCCAGGCTGGCTTCATATCCGAAAACAACGGTAAAATCTTACAGGTTGCTTCAACCCCCGCTGAAGTTTTAGAAAAGCTGGACAACTACAAGGTGCCAGAGGGAAGATTTAATTTGAGCTGGAAAAACCAATAAAAATCTGGATCAGTTTCTTTTTCTTTTCCCTTCGTCTCCACCCTATTTATATCATCTTGATATGTTCCAGATGTGAAATTTAATGATGTTTAGATCTATACCTACTTTGTTTTTTTAGATTCAATAATTAATTCAGTTCTATTACATATTCATCTCACACTCTGACGAAAGTCAACTAATTGCGAAGTGTATGTATCATGTATTATGTATTTTTTTGCATCTTCGAGGTTTTTTATCGAATCAGTTCAGGTTTTATTTAGGTTATACAATATCCGATTTCCATATACATCCAGTTCAGTTATATCAACCTCTCAACTCTTCATTGTACTAAAATTCTTTGACATAGTTGATACCGTCTACACACTGGGCAACAGTCATCTGGTCGGGTCCGATGATTTTGTTGATCTCAATAGCCAAGTCGGTCGTGGACTTGTAGACATCATGCTCCAAAATGATTCCTCTACCCTGATCTTTCCATCTAGTGATGTCATTCAAGATTTGCTTCTTGGTCCTCTGTGGAGGTTTGGATTCCATCTGCCAATCGAAAGAATCATGATCCCACACAACCGCTTGCATACCAAACATTCTGGCAATCGCTCTGACTCTATCATCGATACCTCCATAAGGTGGTCTATACCACTTTGGCAAGTGATGGCCAGTTGCATTCATTGCCCAAATGGACCATTCGAATTGAGCAATAATCTCCTCATTCGTCAATGAGGGTAGGAATTTATGTGACCAAGTATGACTGCCGAGTAAATGGCCTCTGTTTTTAATGTCGAGGTAGATATCTGGATATTTGACAACATTCAAGCCAAGAGTGAAAAATGTCGACTTACTGTGTAAGTGCTTCAACAAATTTTTGGTGAACTTAGATGGCCCGTCATCGAAAGTTTGTGATAGTCGAGGACAAGTATAGACATCATCATGGCTGACACACTTGAAGCAATCGAAGGAGCACTGAAGTCTAGTTGTAGGACACTGCCCTGGTGCTCTCAGTGGAATATTTGGGATATTGGCAAAGTTGATAAAGTCCAATGGAATGTAAGGTGGGTTTAAATCTGGCCATGCTTTTAAACCGGTGAACTTTTGCAACCAATCGGGGAACGGCGTGGTGGCCATTATTGAGATATCTTCGGCTTCTAGATTCGTAACGTTATCACTGTTGTCATAGGAGCCTATGGGGGTACTATCTATTGACTCTGCTTTGAAACTGTCACTCTTGCCAAATGGGAGTAATAGGGCATTGGATATAGATAGTGAAGTCAACAACAACAGGGATAATTGGAAGTTCATCATTTATCATACATATAAACACTTTGTACAAATGGCTCGACGATATTTGTTTTACGGGTTACTATAAGCAAAGATGAGAGATGCGATTATATTCTCAGAGATTGAATAGCTGCTAATTTTCTTCTTGAGTCAGAGAAGATGTCGAAGAGTGTCAGGAAAAAATAGATGTGTGAAATGTATGTATTTACCACAGCTAAGCAATGATCCGTGTTTTAGCGATGTGCACAGCTGACCAATAATAAACAGTGGATAAACGCATCTTGCAATGTGGTCAGTGAAGAGGGAAGTAGAAGTAAAAGAGGAGGGATGAGTGGGGCAAATTTGCCGGAAAAGGGGAGCAAGGAATTATGGACTTATTTGAGAGTTTCCGCATTGGGAAATCTGTCATGTAGGGGGAGGAAGAGGAGGAAGAGGCATTGGATCAGACCGCGTGCTGGAACGTTGGTAAATTCGTATGCTTGTAAATATAAATATAGTGTATATAGGAAATTATAGTCTTTGTAATAGTAGAAAAGGAATTAATAAGGGCTGAAAAATCAGAAAGTCAGAAGTAGGAAAATCAAAACATAGGTTGGCTTGGTAGGAAAAAAAGAAAATTGGAAAGTAGACTTGTGGAATTAACGACAGACAAAACCAAAATTTGAGCTGATATGATATATTGGATGGTAGGAAAAGAATTTCTGGAGGTTAGAAAAGGGGGGAAATAGGTATATTCTAGGTTTTGAATATGATAGAAGAGAAGTTCACTTGCCGCTGATGTGTCTAATCATCAAGCCAGAACTTACGCCATCTGCGTTTTTGCTATTCTCACTGAGAGCCAAGGAATCCATCTTATTCTGCTTAGAGAGGTTGCAGTCCGTATTGTCTGAAACAGAGCGTTTGTGCAACTTCTTGAACGGCTTGAGTTTCCTGCTCTCCGTCTCCGAGTTCTCATCTGGAGAATACCCCTTCCTGAAGTTGAGCGGACCCCATCCTGTCTCCGAGGAGTCATCTATCGCCTCCTCATTATTAGAATAAGAAACGATTTTTTGTGGAACTGTCAAAGAGGGGACTCCGCTGGGGTTTCGAACGCTGCCCCTACGAGGAGTAAGAGAAAGGTACTCCGTGTCGAAGGGGAACGATTCTGTCAGCATGATGCTAGGCACGCCGGACATTTTAGGAGACAGGGTGGATGCCTTCCAGTTCATTGACAAGGAGCCCGATCTCGATCTCGATCTCGGGAACGCACTGATACTGGTGATGCTCCCGTTGGAATTTGTGTAGGTGAGGTTTGCCGGGACCCTCTTCATGTTCGTCATGGTTGTGAACGTAGCCCGACGCTGACTCATGAACGGAGTTGAAGGGGATGAGATGGAGGAGATAGAAGAGCCCGAAGAAGTCGGGTTTGAGCTTGGCGAGTAGCCGAGGAAGGGGGACGTTGGCGACGGAGACTCTGTGATGGGGGAGCTAATCGAGTTTGCCCGCAAGATGTTTTTCAATAGCTTGTTTTCGTCCTTGAGCATCTGAATCTCGTGCATCAGCTTCATGACGATGCCCTCCTGCTCCTTCTCCATGGCGTCCAAGGCGTTTGTGTCATGCTGAGGATGTTGAGGAGGCGTCAATGGGGCGGCGAAAGAGTTTACGGCGCTGCTTGAGGGAGAGATCGAGAGCGTGGACATGCCGTTGTTGATGTTCCCACCATTGATAGCACCGCTCATACTACTTCTCCTGCTGGCGCTCCTGCTCCTGCTCCTGCTCCTGCTCCTGCGACCAAAGAGGTTGCCACTGGGATAATAGCTGTATCCGGGCTCCATCCTCTCTCTCTCGGCAAAGTCGAACGGCTGCTGGTCTGCGGGAAACACGTTGGAGCTGCGAGGACTGATGTGGGTGTCCAGGTCCGGGTGTCTTTTATGTGGCTTAGAGGCGTTGCAGTAGAAGTCCGGCCTGTGGTGGTGAGACCGTTGGGCCTGGTTGCCTGCACCGCCTGTGCTCTCACGCCGAGAGGAGCGGTCCGACTCGTTACGACAGTGCTGCTGCTGGGTGTGCAGGCCGGGCGTGTGGTGGTTCTGATGGTAGTGGTGGCTTGTTTTACAATGCATGGTTTCCTGTGACGCTGTCATTCTAGTTCCTCCAGAGAGAAAGAAGCCCGGGAGACGGGCGAGCAAAGAGGCGTAGTACAAGAACAGAAGAAGAGGAATGCGGGAGCAGAAGAAGGCAGAGGCGGGCGGGGAAGCCACCACGAAGGCCGAGCACAAGCAGGGCGTCTGCAACATCTGATCCGGAGGGACGAGTCTGCTGTCGGTGGACCTACGCAGGGAGGGCCCACGGAGAGCCAAGCCGTCAGCCGTCAGCCGTCACAGCCAGCCGGAGACACGCTGCATCTCCGGCTGACGCCCGGCCCGATAAGCTGTGGGGCAGAAAGTGTGGCGCGGCAGCCGGGGAGGCGAGACATGCTGGTGCACGGGCGGAAAGGACTGAGGCCACCAGGTCGGGATCGGCAGGCGAGGAGGCTCGTGCGGACAAGACGGCCAACAGAAGCCAGCTGGCCAGAGCAGGAAGAGAGGGCAAAGTGCAGAGAAGAAGCGGAGAGAGGGCCACACAACACACCACAGCCATGGAGAACGAGCTCACGCCCATCAAAACTACCAACCCCACTACGACCACCGCTGCTGCCAGGAAGGAGCCCGAGATGAAGCTCATTGCGTACAACCTCCTCTCGGGCTGCCTGTGGTCGTTCGCCATGTTGAACGTCATCGCCACAGCGTGCGTCTTTGGCGACCTGCGCACCGTGTTCAACTTGACCTACCTCTGGACAACGGTGATCCAGTCGCTGGCCCTTGTGGAGGTGTACAACTCGGCCACGGGCGTCGTCCGCTCGCCGCTGCTCACCACGTCCATGCAGGTGGCCTCCCGGCTGCTCGTCGTTCTCGGCGTGTGGACACTCTTGCCCGAGGCCAGCGGCAACGCCTCCTACGCGTACCTCTCCGTGCACGTCGCCTGGGGCATTGCCGAGGTTATCCGTTACTACTACTATGCCACGAACCTCATGTCGCAGCAGAAGGGCAACCCGACAACCGTGCCGCCCTCCCTCGAGTGGCTCCGCTACAACGCCTTCCTCGTGCTTTACCCGCTCGGCATCTCCAGCGAGTGCTACATGATCTTCCACGCCGTCGGCGCCTCCTACGCCCGTCCAGGCGTCTTCTTCGCAGCTTACGCCCTCTTCCTCTGTGTCGCCCTCCTTGTCTACGTTCCGGGCACCGTCGTCCTCTTCTCGCACATGCTCCGCCAGCGCGCCAAGTTCAACGCCCAGCGGACCCGGGCCGCCGCGACGACGCAGAAGACGGAAAAGACGGCCTGATTTTTCATCTGTATACTTGTCTCTTTGTAGCAGTGCTGCCAGCTCAACGTACACTCTCTTCCACCACTAGTACGCTTCCCCCACCTCCTTTCCCCTCGACAAGCTACCCCTCCTCTCCCTCATGCAGGCGTTCAGAAGATCCCTCTCCTCTGCAGCAAAGAAGGCCTCCACGGCGGACTCGCTGCTGCCGCTCAAGTTCGAGCAGAACCTCTACGCCACTGTGAAGGTGCACAACCGTTCGTACCTTGTCACAAAGGGCGACCTCGTCAACCTGCCCTTCAGCATGCACGCGGCGCAGATCGGCGACGTGATCAACTTCTCCAAGGTCGACACGCTCGGCTCCCGCAACTACACATACCATCTCGCCGACGGCATCGATGCTGACAAGGTCACTGTCACCGGCGTCGTTGTGGAGAAGACCAAGAAGCCCATGACCGTCAAGGAGGTCACCAAGCGCAGGGACAGACACATCAAGCACTCCCTCAGCAAGCACGACCTCACCGTCGTCCGCATCAACGAGTTGAAGATAAATTAGTGCCGCTTTTCCTCCCTCTGCCTGCCCCCGCCCCCTGCGACTTCTACCCCCCCTGTATATATACAAACACACCCGTTTATACTACATGCATATGTAACTCTAATCATCTGACGATTACTTCTCTTCCTCTCCTCCCCGCTTCTCCCCTCCACCATGGCATTCGTCACCATGAATTTCTCAACTTTTTCCAGCGTTGCCATTTTTGGCTCCTTATTATTGATCGGGCAGATTATGTATCGTGTATGCACGTAAAGAAACGCCGGACAAGCTATTTTTATCTTCACAGCAACAGCCCCTCCCGCTATCACAACAAACGCTGCAGCTCCCAGCCCACACAGTTGAGCTAACCCTTGTGCGAAATGTCCCATTCGTACAACCCGGAGAAACCGACCCCCCATCCGCCCGTACCCCTTTCTCCACCTCCGTCAGTGCCAGCCAGCTACGGCAACACCAAAACAGACAATGCAAAAAACGGGAAAAATGCACAAAATGCACCGGCAAAACCAAAGATAGCGTTGACAGTCAATACAACGTTGCCGAGAAGAACATCTTCGAACTCGTCATCGCCAAAGGCCGTCTCTATTCCAAAGATCATCACTCCGTCTTCTCCGCAGAAGTCCGCCAAGTCGACCAAGTCACTGTCATCTGCCAATTCAATCACAGTTTCTCCTTCAGAATCCGCTATATCGAATGCTAGCCAGAAACAGAGCAACATTACACCAAGGAGGAAGAAAAAATTGAAGCTAACTTCCTCCCGAAATTCGTTCCTCCACGGAAGTCCTCTATACGGAGAGGTGAGTAACAAAATGAGTTTACTCTTCCACGCTGCTCACAACGAGTCCCACAAGAGAGCGAACTCCCCGAAACACCATGCTAACTCTTTGTCTGCCGTTTCGACATCTTCCACATCATCGCAACCCTCAGTCTCCTCCTCACAAAATTCATCATCATCGTACAACATCAGTCCAGTTTTAACGACTTCTTCGGCTACAGCGTCAGGAACTTTTGAAAAAAACCGCCAGTCGGTACATTCCAATGTTTCTGCAGCTTCCTCTACAAAATCGTCGTTCTCAACGGCGACAACTGGTACTACCTCCACGCAGGTGAACCACAATGAAAGTTTTGTCAGTGCAAGGAAAAATTCGTACGATTCGACATCGGCCTCCTTCATATCAGCACTGTCGACACATTCGGCCTCTGTCACCAACCAGAAGGTGAGCGAGTCACATCATTCCCTTCACGGCAGAATTGAAAATTCTTTCGACGCCAGCTACGAGCAGGGACAAGGACAAGCTAATACTAACTTGTTAACGAAGCAAACCAAAAATCATCCAAGCGAAGATGACAACGATGATTGGGACGGAGGAATGTTTGAAAACTTCAGCTTTGAAAATATGATTGCCAATAGATACATGCCTTTAGAGGGTAAACGGGTTAGCAAAGAACCTAAAATAAGGGCAGACATCTCTATCCAGCAACATCACATGGTGGAAGGCGGGAAATCAAGAGTTGTTTCCGAACCTGCAACATCAAAAAACTCCGTGGTAGGTCTAGGAGCTTCTATAAGTAATGAATATGAAGCTTCCAACAGGATATCGCCAAGCTCTGCTCCAACGACGAGGAAACCAAGCGACAATTTAAACTTGATCCGCAATATCCCTCCTATGTCGAATACAATCAACACCTCTAAGTCTTCCAAGCCAAAGGCATCACTTCCTCTACAATTACAACCTATAACCAAAACTCGATCCACAGAATCGAATGTCGAGTCACCTGTGAAAAACCAGTTGACAAAAGTGTCTTCCGGAAAAAAATCCACCAGTCCACTTGCCATCAATACCCAAATATCCCGGTCTATGCCACCAGAACCCGCTGTATCATCATCTCCCGCAAAAACGGAGGGATCAAATAGTGGTAAAACAAGCCAAAATGTGAGTAGGAGTGGTAGTGTTCACTCACGGGCAAGCACCACGAGTACTTCACAGCGAAGTTTCACCCACTACAACAAAAGTCACAAAAGATCATCTTCAAAGGGCTCCTTGCATGATATAACCACTCCAAAATCATTTTTCAAGTTTTTTGGTAACAAGAAGTATAGCACGAACAACTCTAACTACGAGAATAGCCAGCAAAAATACTATTCCGGCCATTCTCACTCAAATTCCCAAGGATCCGATAGTTTCTCATTGCATTCCGTACAAGGGATATCACCTGTTCTTTCTTCGAACGTGGCAATGCAGCAATCTAAATTCAACGGTTCCAGATGGGAAGATAACAAAAGAGATAGTTCAATTCCCGCAGAAATGAATCATGTCGTACTTGAAAACTCGACTTTATCACGCACGGAAACAATTCGAAAATCACAAGAAAACATCTACATGGGTTTGAACACTGGATCAATGCCCACCTTGGTGCCGCAAAAAAACGAGCCTTCAGCAAGCACAGAGAAACGGAATACATTAATTGAAATGAGTATGAGGACAGAAAGTGTTGAAAGTTTGGGTAGTTTGAAAAGTGCAAATCGTGTGAATTCTATACCAGTGCCTACAAGTTCAAACTCAGCCAGCAATCCATCATCATCACTGTACTCGTTCCATAACAAACACTCTAGGAGCAGTGATTCTTCTGTAAATCCCTCTAATAGAAACTCAGTACTTACATGCAGCCCCGGTTCATTGTCAGCAGGAACTACACCAACCAGTGCCAATCCAACTGCAGCCACAATAACATCCACAAATTCTACTTCACCAACTAATATTTCAAATTCGCTTCACACAACAAGGAAAGTCAAATCTTTTGTGAAGCTCGGATCAAAATCTATAAGATCTTCACGAGGTTCAAGCTCATTGGCCAGCAAATCCTTCAGTAATCGTAAGAAACCTCCTGTTCCAACAAGTGATTGGGACACTTGGGATGGCCATAGCGGAAGTTTTGAAAAAATAGGACCCGTTGGTAGAAAACCAAGTCCACCAGGTCAGACTATACCTGTTGTCACTACCTCGAATTTACATTCAACTGATGAAAGTAGAGGAAGTACAATTCAAGAAAGACCAAACATTGTCAGACTCTCCAGTTCGTCCCTTCCAACTCTAATTGCCTCCAATGATAATAGTTATGGGTTTATAACTGAACAGCCACCATACAAGCCACAGAGTGAAGCTTCAACGCCCACTTCTGAAGCTGTTTCTAATTCTGGATTGCTTTCAATATATGCATCTCCATCAAATTCAGTAAGCAAAGGTTCAATATCTCCCTACGATCAACTCTCTTCGAAATACAAACACTTGAATCTTAATCCAAAATTTTTACCTAGAATGCATGATTTTTCAAACCGAATTATGGTGACCTCTAATTTTGTTGACTACAGGTTACTCAATCTTCCAAGTGCATGCACACTGAGCATATTCACTTCGAAAATACAGCATATTTTCCGTATTAAAGGAGATGCACAATTCTATTTGACGGATATTGGCTTGACAAAAGAGCAGTTAGGGAAGAGTTTAGATAAAGCAACATTGCAGCTTGTTTGGGAGAATATGAACAAACATCCAGGAAGTTCGACTTTAGTTTTTTATGTTACAACAGACGATAAATCGAAACCACTAGAAAACAATTCATCTCCTCACAAGCTTGGCATACACAACAAAAGCGATCACCATAACCCACATCATGATAAGATCGAGGAAACTTCGCTCTATACAACATCATCTTACACGAATTCCATCAATTCAGACTCAAGTTATGATAAAAATTTGCCCACACCACAACACCTCATTTCCACCCGAAAGGATTCGTCAGTTGATTACTGGAGTTTCAAAGACTCAATTGAAAGAAAGCCCTCTTTGAACAGAGCGATTTCTGTAACCCACTCATCAATATCAGGCGACTCTCAGACTGTAATCTCAGCTCCAAGTTTATCTAGAAAAGCTAGCAAAGTAAGCGTCGGATCTGGTGCTACTAATTCAGCATCACAGTCTCAAAGTATTCATAGCTCTTCTAGAGCATCGACAAAGACTTTGGTAAATTCTGTTTCTTTGCAATCTACCAATGATAAACTAACGCAACCTTCAAAATTGAAAGGATCTTTCAAAGTTATTCCTCCTCAGAAACCGCATGTTGATTTCGACAATAAACGTCCAACCCCTTTCACCAAATCTAAGAATCTTGTTGCACAACGGTATCCACCACCACCACCCTCTGCCTCCCCAGCTACCCCATCAGCAGCTCCATCCATGGCGCCACCCCCAGTTCCCTCGTCAGCTGAAGCATTGTCTTCAACAAGTTTGACCAGCAAGCAGTTGGCAAATATTGATAAGCCTGCTCCAGGATTTTCGAGGACTGCTCGAAGTCAGAAGAAAAAACTGATGGTATCCAATAGCTTGAGATCTCTTCAAAGATCCAATACGCAAGGGAGTTTGTTCAGTACTAAAAGTTCAAGTAGCGGAGTTAGCAATGATCCATTCACTGAGAATAAAGTTTCTTTTACTCACTTTGAATCAGACGATAGTATTTCTACAGACAGTAGCGAAAGTGGCAGCGGAAACGAAAGTGAGAATGGAAATAACGAGTTTGGGCTTTTTGCAAAAAAGCCTAAAACATCTGAAGCTAGAGGAAGCAAGTTGGAGAAACTGAAAATTCATCATGATGCTGTTTCTGATGAGGTGCCAACGTCATCATCAGAAGATGAGGATACTTTTGAGCTCTTCCAGCGGCCACCTAAGGATCTGAAAATTACATTGAAAGAAAATAAGAATGAGGGTAATTGTGGGACTAATCTGAGACACAATGATTTTGGGAGTAAAAATAATAAATTTAACGAATCCGACAATGAAGGCGATAGTACCACCGGGAGCGAAAGAGGACTTTACATACACCAGAGGCCAACAAAGAATGCCCTTTCCCATAAACGCAAAAAGGTACCACCAAAGTTGGTTAACGATACACAGAAAAAACAACATGACATATACAATGAAAGTCTGTCAAGTGAAGCTAATTCAACCGAAGACTTCAACAGTATTACAAAAAGTTTTAGTGAAGATTCATACATGTCTTCCCCTGCCGACTCTAACAGTTCTTTATCTAGTTCGTTGGATCTACGACCACCTCCCGAAGTTCTCTATAATAATCTAGAGGTCTTTTTCCCCAAGGCTGATCTAGACCGAATTATTGTTGATGAAGCTTCCACAAACGGAACCGGTTTCGGAAGAATGAAAAGTATTAGGATAATTGCACAGGAAGCAAGCCGTCGAGCATCCTATAGACTACCTTTACAACCAAACGAAAAACTCGGTGAAGCCAGCAGAAGCAAGCTGGTAGGCAGTGCAAAGAGTAGAAATTTAAGTGGTCTTGCAAGTCGTCCTGCCTCGAATTCATCGTTATTAAGGAGAAAGAGTACTAAGATGTGGGGCCAAAAAGTTGTTGAAGTTACTCTTAATTCAAAAAATAAAAAAGACCTTCAGAAAGTCATACCTAAACGGGGAAAGAATGGAGAATTTGTTGAATTCGCTTGGATAAAGGGTGAATTAATCGGTATAGGTAAGTTTGGTAAAGTTTACGTTGCAATGAACGTTACCACAGGAGATCTTATTGCTGTCAAACAAATGAGCATAAATCACAAATTTTTGAATCGTAGAGAAACAAATGACATTGTTGATACTTTCAAAGCGGAGGTTGATTCTTTAAAAGATTTGGATCATGCTAACATCGTTCAATATCTTGGATTCGAAATCAAAGATAATACATATAGCATTTTTCTTGAGTATGTGTCAGGTGGCTCAATTGGCCATTTACTGAGAAAATATGGACGATTTGAGGAGCCGTTGGTCAGATTTTTAACCATCCAGATGTTGCAAGGCCTAAACTACATTCACTCGAAAGGTATTCTACACAGAGACTTGAAGGCTGATAATTTATTGCTAGAAGTTGATGGTGCACTAAAAATCAGCGATTTTGGAATAAGTAAAAGGGCTAAGGATATCTACACTTCTCAGTCAAAGTTAAACTTTCAAGGAACCATTTTTTGGATGGCTCCTGAAATCATTAATGACACTCACGGGGTTGGATATAACGCAAAAGTTGATATTTGGGCTCTTGGCTGTGTTGTGCTTGAAATGTTCACCGGTGAGAGACCTTGGAGCAAATATGAAGGAGAAGGTGTTCTATATAAGCTCGGAAAAGAAAAAGAAGCACCTCCCGTCAAAAAGGAGATTAGAAAAGAGATATCTAGTCTTGGTATGAATTTCATGAAAAGATGTTTCGAGATTGATGCTACGAAACGTCCCACTGCACAGCAACTTCTTGATGATTCATTTTGTGCATACGATTCTAGCTTCGATTTTGCGAAGACTTCTTTAGGTAAACGTATCCATGTGGTGGAGGAGCATGAGAAAGAGAACTTAAACAAGAGAATGCAAAGTATGGTAAGGAAACTTTGAGCTTAAGGCCCATCCCAAATGCGGAAAAAAGTAGGCAGTGCTGTGAGATTTTTTTGGAATTTTTTTTTATGTTGATAACTTTTTGTGTAGAAGACGATGTCTTATTGAGAAATGCATGCTGAGATGTTATCTTTGTGGATCCCACAAAGCAATTTTTGTATTAACGTAGAACAACATTAGCTATAGCTATAACAATGGTTAAGAAGAGCAAAACCATCTCGAGAGAAGATAAAAAAGCAAAACGTGATCAGGCGGAGAAACAGCTTGAGGCATTGAAACAACGAGTCCAAGCTTTGACACCTGAGGAGTATAAAAATTTTAGTCGATTCAAGGATCTCCCACTAACCGCTGATATTTTACGGGGACTCGAAAAGTCTGGATTCAACAGTTTAACTGAAATACAGAAACTGGCCATACCTGAATGTTTGAAAGGGAACGATGTTTTAGCAGCTGCTAAGACTGGATCAGGCAAAACATTATCCTTCCTCGTGCCTGTTGTGGAAAAACTTTTATTTGAAAGTTGGAGTGATATGGATGGTCTTGGGGCAATTATTATTACACCTACCAGGGAATTAGCAGTTCAGATTTACGAAGTATTGCTGAAAATTGGAAAATACACTCAGCTAAGTGCTGGTCTGGTTATCGGTGGTAAAGATTATAGCTTTGAAAAGGAACGTGTCGGACGAGTGAACATCCTCATAGGAACACCGGGTAGATTACTACAACATGTAGATGAAAGTGCTACATTGCAGACTGATAATGTGCAAATGCTTGTTCTTGACGAAGCTGATAGGATCTTAGACATGGGCTTCAAAAAAACATTGGACGCAATTTTGGGCCAATTACCCGCAGGTAGACAAACTTTACTTTTCTCTGCAACTCAGACGAAAAGTGTTGGGGATTTGGCAAGACTTTCAATGGTAAGTCCGAAGTACATAAATGCTAATTTAGCCAGTGGTGGCCAAGGAGGAGAGGAATTGTCATTACCAGACAGTTTGGAACAGAGCTACGTTGTTGTTCCGTTGAATGAAAAACTGAGTTTACTTTGGAGTTTCCTCAAATCCCATCTTCAGTCAAAGATTTTAGTTTTTGTCAGTTCATCCAAACAGGTACATTTCATATATGAAGCATTGAGAAAGCTACAACCGGGTATACCATTAATGAAGCTTCACGGTCGCCAGAAGCAAAAGGCAAGATTAGAGACATCTGTTAAATTCACCCAGAGTAAGAATTGCTGTTTGATTGCTACTGATGTTGTTGCCAGAGGTTTAGATTTCCCAGCCATTGACTGGGTCGTACAATTAGATTGTCCAGAAGATGTTTCTACATATGTCCACCGTGTTGGTCGTTGTGCACGTTTTGGACGTCAAGGTAAGTCCATGCTTGTACTCTTGCCAAGCGAAGAAGAAGGGTTCTCCTCTCAAATGATGGCCAAGAAGATTGATATCAAAAAACTCAATATCAAGGGTTCAAAGAAAAAGAACATACAATCTCAAATACAGAGTTTATGTTTCAACAGCGCAGAACTCAAATACCTTGCACAGAAAGCATTTATATCGTACTGCAAGAGTGTGATAATCCAGAAGAATAAATCTGTATTCAAGATCGATGAATTGCCTTTGGATTTGTTTGCAGCAAGTTATGGGTTGCCTGGAATGCCTAAATTGAGATTACCCAAGAAAGTAGATGATGAAAGTAGAATGAAACTCAAGGAAAAGAAAAACGAGAACAGAAAACTCAAATTACTTGCGGAAGCCAACGATGAAGGGGAACATGAAGTCAAAAGTAAAAAGGTTAGGACAAAATATGATAAAATGTTTGATAGGAAAAACCAAGACGTTCTCAGTGAACACTACATGCAGTTGAATGCTGAGTTTGGTGGCGGAAAAGCCAACGCTTCCGACGAAGATGATGAGGATGATGAGTTTCTGAAGGTGAAACGTCATGATGATGAGGTTAAAACTGC
This sequence comes from Pichia sp. NRRL YB-4149, assembly GCA_030556025.1. Lineage (NCBI taxonomy): Eukaryota > Fungi > Ascomycota > Pichiomycetes > Pichiales > Pichiaceae > Pichia > Pichia sp. NRRL YB-4149. The sequence continues at coordinate 39,533 of JANIWA010000029.1, read as the reverse complement.
AGATTTACCTGAGCTTGAAATAAACTCTTCCAAAAGAGCGATGAAGAAGGCCTTATCAAGAAAATTAACTGCTATGAAAGGTGAAAAGGGCGCCAAGATGGTTTTTGACGATGAGGGTAAAGCACACCCAGTCTACGAGCTAGATGATGAGGCAACTTTCCTGAAAGAGGGCCCATCAAAAGTCCACTCAGAATTTTTATCGTCAGAAAGAGAGAAGATGTCTAAGGCGGATGAAGTCGACAAAGAAGTCGTGAAGGGCAAGCGTGCAGAGAAAAAGCGTAGAAGAAAAGAGTTGGAGAAACAAATGTATGGAAGTGATTCCGATGACAGTGAAGGCCCATATGTTGCTACTCTCGGTAGTAATTCAAACAGCGCTGATGAAGCTGAAGGAGATATTCCTGATCTAGAGAGGGATTTGGAGGAGAGTGAAGAAGAGGAGAACCAACCAGAGACAAAGAAGCAAAAGAAATGGTTTGAATCTGACAAATATAAGGAAAGAGATTCTAAGGATACTGCTGTGGTTGAGATTGAACAGCCGGAAACAATTGACGACTTAGAAGCCTTAGCTTCGAAATTGATGTAGAAAATCCTGAAACTTCGATATGTATATAAAGTTATGTCTTCGTTACTTCACATATATATGATTTGCTGGTGTCAACAATATGGAGGTTGCAGTGCACATGTAACAGGATTTTGAATGTACATAACTGAAGAATGTATGAGTGAAAAAGATTTTTATTTAAAAGAGTATGCTCTTTGTTATAAGTAAAGTAGGAAAATTATACAAAAGTACTATATCCCGAAGTGGTGAAGACATTCTTTCTTGTCAGGTATTTTCTAATTTCATCAGCGATCCAAACAGTGCTACTTATAGCCATCAAGTATAGTAAGTCACTGATAGAAAGGGCTTCAGTCTGGAAGATTTCTTGGAAGAATGGAACATAAATGGCGCATAGCTGACCTAAAAGAGAACCACCAACAGCATAGTTGAACATTGTGTTTGACAGTCCCATCTCGAACACAGATTTGTTATTGGAACGGCACGAAAGCGCATTAAACATGTCGAATAGCACAAAACATGTAAAAGTCATCGTAGTATCTCTACGGGTAATTGAGTCACCCATTTCTCTAACATAAACAAACATGGTACCAATAATGACAAACACAGCACTTTGCAAGACTCGTTTTATGACTTGAAGTGTCAAAACGTTATCGTTTCTCTTCCTAGGAGGCTTATTCATGACTTCTTCATCAACTGGTTCAACACCCAAAGATTGCGCTGGGGGCCCATCCATAATAATATTAATCCAGAGTATTTGCATTGCATTGAGAGGGTTTGGTAGATTGAAAAGAGTAGCAAGAGCAACCAATGAAAGAGCGGCAACGGATGTGGACAATTGGAAGGTCAAGAAACTCTGAATGTTATTAAAAATACCTTTTCCTTCTTTTATAGCCTGTAAAATCGTACTGAAGTCATCATCAGTCAAAACCATATCCGCTGCTTCTTTCGCAACATCGGTTCCGTTCAATCCCATGGCAATACCAATATCCGCAAGTTTCAATGCAGGCGCATCATTGACACCATCACCAGTCATGGCAACAATGTCACCTCTCATCTGAAGCGCTTTAACAATTTTGAGTTTGTGTTCTGGATTAGTTCTTGCAAAAATTGTAACGTTTTGAATGGCGTCAGCAAGCTCAATTTCGTTCATTTGATCGAGTTTATCCCCAGTCAGAATACAGTTTGGACTGGTAGGCATACCTGCTTGGTTAGCAATGTTCAGAGCTGTTTTTTCAGAATCACCTGTGATCATAATAACATGGACACCGCCTCTATATAATAATTGAATTGACGATTTGATTTGTGGTCTTGGAGGATCATTCATGCCCATTAAACCACAGAAAATCATATCCTTTGGTTCGTCATCAAATGGCTTACTCGATTTAGCAAACGCCAACACTCTTAATCCGTCATCAGCAAATGAGTTTGCTGTCTCAGTTATCGAAGAAATCATTTCTGGGGTTAGCTTCACCACATCGCCGTTTTTATTGTAATAATTCCTGCAGATTGATAGAATCTTCTCAGTTGCACCCTTGGCATAACTGTCAGTGACTTTACCATCGCCGCACGACACTGCCATGTATTTTCTAGAAGAGGCGAATGGCAATTCATTGATTCTAGGAACACTGTCTCTGATGTCGTATAAACCAAATTTCTTGAGTGATTCGATGATGGCAATATCGGTTGGATTACCCTGGAACTTCTCCTTTTCAACTGAGTACTTTGAGTTGTTACAAAGGCAACCAGTGTTTAGTAAAATCTTCACGTCGTTAGGAATATCTGTGATAATAGCTCTGTTGTAGGAATAGTTTATATCTGATTCTTCAAATACAATTGGCTTAGATTCCATCGCAAGGGTCCAGATTCTATTGACAGTCATATGGTTCTGAGTTAGCGTACCAGTTTTATCTGAACAGATGACATTGACAGATCCCAAGGTTTCAACCGATGGTAATCTTTTGACGATGGCTTTCTCTTTTGCCATTCTCAAAACGCCCAAAGCGAGGGTGACAGTAACGATGATGGGCAATCCTTCCGGAATTGCAGCCACTGCTAAAGAGACAGAGACCTGGAAAACGTCAAGCCATGATCTGCCTTGAATGACTCCAATCAATCCAATGACCCCAATAACAGCAAAACTAAACATGGAGAGTTGACCACCCAATTTATCCATTGCATTTTGAAGTGGAGTTTTAGGTTTTTCGATGCTTGACATCATGTCGAATACAGAACCGAAAGCGGTTTCTTTCGACGTAGCAACGACAATGCCTGAGCCATGCCCCTCTCTTACCAGAGTTCCCATGAAGGCAATGTTTGAACGTTCACTGATTGAGGTGTTTGGGTTCGTGACTGTCTCAATGCTTTTCTGAGCAGGTTTTGTTTCACCCGTCAAGTTACTTTCATCTATTGTGAGGTGCACTGCTTCAGTCAAACGGACATCCGCAGGGATACGGTCACCGACGCTGAAATGGATCAAATCGCCAGGCACCAAGTGGTTTGCCAACACTGTTTCTGTAGAGTTGTTACGTGTCAAATGGGTCATTTCTGGAACTAATTTATTCAAAGCCTGAAGAGATTTCTCTGATCTGTACTCTTGTACGAATCCAACAGTGACCACAATGACAATAGCTGCAGTAATAGATACCGCATCATCAATGTTACCCATAACAAAAGATATGACAGCGCTACCAATGAGAAGCATGATCATCGGGTCTGAGTAGAACGTTTCAAGAAACTTCCAAAACAATGATTCTTCGTCATCAGAATCCAATTCGTTAGTACCGTGAATGGAACGACGCGTAGATATGTCCTGTGGATTGGATAGCCCTGTTTTGATGTCTGTGTCAAGCTGGTTCACAAGATCGTCTACAGACATTGTGCAGTATTTCGATGAGAGGGAAACTCTCATCTTCTCTGTTGACGAAGCGGAAGTCAATATGCTCTTCTCCTTATCCAAATAAGAGGACGCATCAAACTCCTCGGTAGACGCAGAGCCAGCCCCATTAAGGGTTGTAGAGTATGGATTGTCTGACATGTCCTTTAGTACTTGTAGTTGTCAATCTGAATAAATTGCCAAACAAAATTACTAAAAGGAGACCAAGATAGAGATCGAGATTGGGTTCAAAAACAATGAAATGGATATTTGATTCCCAGTATCAAGCCTCAGAAAACACAGTGGTCAGAATGTCTTGTTCAGAGGTACGTCCCTGATGTAAGTGAAAGCTCACAAAAGTCCGATACTTTGTCTGCGAGCCAATGCAACACACGCTTCTGTAGGGCCAACAGGACTCTCCAGGCATTTGTCTCTTTCGTCCCATACACGAACAGAACAACCGTCTTGAACAATTTCGGTGTCACGTTTCTGAAAATTTTCGCGCCGCCAGGCTTCCGAGGGGTGGACAGGCTACACACCATAGACGGAGGAACGATGCAAAGGACAGATAAGCAGGAGGAGGCGCAAGATGCCGACGAGGGCGGAAAGGCAGGCCAGAGAAGAAAGTGGGGGACGGTGTAAAGATTACAGATGTACAGAGAGAGAAGTAGAAAGGCATGGTTTTATATAGTTTTTTTACTCTGCTATAGACAGACGGCATCACAACCTATCTGAAATACCTGCCCTTTGCAAAGCCCGAATCATTGCGTCCTTACGTCTCATGCTCTGCTTGAGCTCCTCGATCTCCTCGTGCAGCTCCCCAAGGATCTCGTCCTTGGCTTGATCGGCATTCTTCAACGCCGAACTGTTGATCGTTGCGACTGTGTTCAGCACCCCATTGCTCTCCTCGTGCTGCTTGTATCTCGCCAACTCGATCTCGGATGCTCGTATACGGTTTTCCAGGTGCCCCACATACGACTCGATCTCGTTAAAACGGTTGTTATACTCTTTCAACTCAGTGTCCATTCTATTGAGTATTTGCTCACTTCTCTTTCTTGTGATAGGGTCGAGAACCAATCCACTCAAAAGTTTGTTCAAGCTGTTCAGGTCTTCGTTGCACTGCTGCGATCGAATAATGTTATCTTCGAGTTGTAATCTTTTTAAATGCTCAACCTGCTCGTTCAGGATATTATTTTCAGCAACGAGCTCGTAATACAAGTCGTCCTTGTCGACACATAAGTTGGCTTTTCCCACGCCGCTGGGGATGCTGGAATTTTCAGTACTGAGCTGTAGAAGACTCCTCAATTCGGCCAATTCCTGCTTCAAGTTTTCGTTCTCCTGAACTAGCTTCCCAAAGTCCAAATCTGCAGTATTCTGCCTCACACTTAAAACAACATTCTTGGCTCTTAGCCCAAATCTTAGTGTGTTGGTCGTTTCTCCAATTACATTGGAACCCAACTGAATAGTGCACAATATTGAAACCATCGATCCCCCACTAAGGGAGGGTTGCAATATTCTAGTCAACTTTGAGTCTCTATATGGCACATGGACATTGCTCGATATCCCTACATTTTCTGAAAGTTTGGTAATCACTGTCCCCAAGGCTAAAAGTGATTTATTGATATACCCTCCTTCTTTCCTTCTGTCCGTGTGCGAAGCGGCACGTTCACTTCCTGCTAAATCACAAAAGTTCAAAGATGAAACAGTCTCATTTCCTTCATTACTTTCCAGAAATATCTTTAGCATGATGATGAAATGTGAGCGTGATGACCTATAGTTGTAGTCGGTGGTGTCCGTGCATCTCAAACGTTCACCTTGATCTATCAATGAAAGCAGTTGGTCCGTGGATGTTACCTTTATTTCTCGTAAGCCACGAACACGAATGCCGAATTTGTTATCATCCACAATCCTCAAATCACTAGTCAAGTTTGGGAATTTAATAGTCTTTGTTTCTTCTGCTAGTAGGTCATTTAGCTTTTCATTGTAAATTTCAAGAATCGAGCAAGTGATATATTTGATCTTACTCTTCGTGATAACTGTCCCTGCAGTTATAGTATCATCATTGAAAACATTCTCACTAACCCAATTTTTACTGTCCTGGTCCATAACATCGCTAAATTCATTATCAACCGCACCAGCTTGATCAAAGTTGTCAAATAAAACAGAAATAGAGTTCCGAACAACTCCTCTCATCGAGTAAGTCTTGCCTGATCCGGTCATACCGTAAGCAAATATTGTACCATTGTATCCATCAAGACATTGCTCAATCACAGGAGAAGCCACTATGTTATAAACGCTTTGATTATCATCCGACGTGGCGAAAACATGATCATATTGGAAATAACCGAGTTCAGGATGTTCAATTTCTGAATTAGAATAATCAATATTCCAGGGAGAAGACACGTTCCTGCCGTTTTGCTCCTCAAATAACGGACATGGTCTAACTGTGACTTTTATGCGAGAATTTTTTCTCTGAGAGGTAGGCTCTAAGGTATTAAGCGATAGTGGAGAGTCAGAGTAGATTGTACTGCTAGGTATCCGCGATGAGCCTGCGGAGCTGGTTCCAATAGAGGATAGTGATAATCTGGAAGAAGACCTTGATGTGCTCCTCGAAAGTGATGTTCTCCGCGGAGTAGATGATGTAATGCCATTGAATCCCGACGGAGTTTGAAAGTATGAGTTGCCCTTTGACAAAACTCTAGATGCAGCTCTTGAAGCTGTCCTGGAGCCTGCTCTTGGAAGCGGGTTAAGAATAGAGGAGTTATTATTTGCGTATGGGTATGAATTGTTATTTGTTGGTCCTGTCGAGGTAGTAGAGTCTTTATGTGAGGATATGCGTTCTGACACAGATCTTTGATTGTGCGTTGAAGAAGGTCTCAAGGCTGTCGAGTTGCTGGTGGAAGCCTTCCTATAGTGGGAGGCATTTCGTGTGGGTGTCTGCATGTCTTGTTACTATGTGTTTGTCCCTGAATTATTCTTTCCTTAGGGCCTGTTTACTTCATAAGTTTCCATCTCCTTTGTTTATGTTCTACTCGATCAAGCTATTTGAAGATCATCTCTCGCGGCTATAAATGTGAAAAAATGTTCTCAAAAAGGCGTACCATCTGGTGTTGATTTTAAAAAATGTAGAGTGATCTTACACAATAATTTCGTTTCACCAGATTCCAATGAGGGAAAAGCGTAAATGCAGTACTCGATACCTTTTCCAGTGTCTACTTTCGTTCTTTTAGTATTTACAAAACAATCTATTATTATAATTGTACACAGACTATTTTGTCAAATCTATGAAACTCCATTGCACTAGCACGAAAGACGTACTTGCCACATTTCTTACTAGAAAACACCCACCTTTACGCCCATGAATCACACTTTCGTCAACAAAACCGATTGCCACGGATTTACCTTCGACAAGGCTAAAAGTTGCACTGCTAACGAGGCCAACAATGTTGTGTAATTTTGGATGGAACCTTTCAGCTTCGGGGAGAGATTCGACGCGTACTGTATTTCCACGAATATTTGTAATATTCCCGAACGCAACATCTTTCCATAGTTCTTCAAAACCATGCTCTAGTTCGTATATTCTAGCATTCGAAGCGATGTTGCCTTTGCTGACGCATGTGAGGTAAACAGGTGTTACCACAAGCGCAGGGAGCTGCTTAATGTTAAAAGTGAGATCACACAACTCCACATCTGTACTCTTGTTCTTATCCGCTAACGTTATTGGTTTGTACTGCAATAATAAGGAATGCATCTTTTGTGTTTTAAGCTGCTTTTCTGTCGACTGAAAAGCTTTGATAGTCACCGGGATATCGTACAATGACTGTGGAATAATATTCAATTTTTCATCCGTTGTCAATCTTCCAGTTTTCCAGTTTTTAGGTTCCACCAATTTCCCCTCAACACTCAACTTTCTTACAGCCAATCTTAATACTTGCAGGCCTCTCCAATCTAATCCAAAAGGAGAAAGTGTCTCTCCACGATTAGAACCATCAACTTTGAGTTTTGAATACATTGTTCTCTTAGATTTAGGCCTCTTCTCCCATTTTCTCTCTGTTTCCTCTCTTTCAAGTTCACATTGAACGTAACCATTTGTAGTGTAAACCATATCCGACCACCCTAATAACTTGCGTTCTAGTCTGAGCTGCTCAAATTGATTGAATCCACCGAAATGGACGTGAGGAACATGCATCAAAGAGTGCCAGAATGGGACCACCCAGAACCATGGCATTAGAAGTGACCACTGTTCATACGATTTAATTAGCATGACACAGACTGATGCATCATTTTCCTTAACAGGAATAGATTCTCCAGGATGTAGATTCCGCCTTTTACCTAACTCTTTCAAACTCATTTGATTGTCATATGTTTTAGCCCGACCCTCAGGCTGCAAAAGAATATCACTCAAATTACCTTTTTCACCATTCTTCAAAGATATTAATATATCTAACTGCTCATCATAATCAACTCTAGAATTTACAGGAATGACAGGCTTCGTTTTGAATCTAGGGTCGCACACGTTGAAAGTGAAAATAGTTCCCTCAGGAATAGTTGTTAAATCGTTGAGCTTGTGGAGCTTCATAAATGTCTTGAACTGCTTATCATTTTTATCACGAGATTGCAATATTGCTTGCAATGCAGTCACAGATTTTGGACCTGTAATGTCTACTGAACCAATGGAATACTTGCAGTCATGTATTGTGACACCGTCAACTTTTTCAAAACGCGTCACAAGCTGATTGTATACAATTGCAAATATCGAGGGATGAGCTCTTGCCATGATTTTGGTGGTGCCCATTACTGTGTCCCTAGTGAAAACAAGAAGCATTCGACCGATCGGATCTTTTGCATTTGAGCAATCGTACACATATCCCTCCCAACCAATTCCTTTTGTAAAGCAGCTTTTATAGTTCACTTTATTCTTGGTAATAATTGAGATATAGCTCAAAACTTCATCCATGACTGTTGGGTCATATATATTGATTACTAACGATCCAATGTAAGATGTGTCAAAAGCGACCGCTCCTTTCAATCTTGAAGCTCTACTTGTGCTCCTGTAGCATCTCTGTGTTGGTTTGATAGGAATATTCCACTCCCATCTTTTCATCATCTTAGAACGTTTTGCATGCCAAATATGCGTTGGCAACCACTTGAAATTCTTTTGTCGGGTAGCATATTGGACAGAAGAAATCTTCCTAATTTTGCTCAATTTATTTACAGAAGTATTATCGTACGAACCAAGTTGGTTGTGTATGTTAGATGACAATTGTCTAATTTTGGTGATATCGTTAGTAACCCACTCGCTGGTGTGAGTTATATCAACCTTTTCGGACTCTGTCAACGTGTCTAGTGATTTTAAGTCCTTTCTAAGCAAATTCAATCTTTTCCTTAAATTGATTTGGGAGACACTGATCCATTGAGAGTTTGGTAGTCTTCCTTTAAGTTTCCATCTAGCAGCATATTTCAGAAGTTTTATTTTTCTGATCAATGCCCATCTGGTTCTGCCTCGGCCTATCTTTGGCTTTACTGGCTTCCCATTGGCTGTCACACCTTTAGTACCAAGAATTGTTTTGGTGGGGCTGGAGTTCTGTTGTAATCCCATTTCTCGTAGAGCTTTCCTTCTCATTCTTTTAGGTATTCTGCGTACGTTGTGACTGGCTGTTCTTCTACGCAAAGTACGAGGTAATGCCTGGAAAACTCTCGAGGCACCAGAATTTTTGGATTTGATCAGTGCTGAATCTAGAGCCCTAATTTCAAACTCTCTAGCGGCTAAATAGTCTGGAATGCTAAGTTTGTTGGGGATCATTGACCCGTTGCTTAACATTTTCCTCATTTGTTTAGTTCCTCTGGGAGGATTTGTGAAAGAATCATCTTGGATCTGTGTTCGTATTTGTCGAGAGTTGTATAGCTTAGTTCGTTTAAATGTCGGATCATTGGTTGAACCAGCACCATGCTTCGTGCCACTGCTTCTTTTCACAGTCGGGTTTGTCTCAGAAGATGGCTTTTTCGGCAGTGACTGCATTCTGGAATAACAGAATACGTAAACTGAATTATATTCAAGAAAGAAACAGGGAACTATCCAGATTTGCCCTATTTTAACAATTTGGAGAGAAAGTCTCATGTACAGAAAATAAAATATGCAAAAAAAATAAAGGAAATAGCTTCCATTGAAGAATCAAAAATTTTACGTAATCTTATCACTAATTTACAATGGGTGGTGTACAATGGTGGCATATGTAAACTATAGTTTAAGCTATCGGATCAAGAGCAGGTGTCATGTACGCTTTTGCCAAGCCATGCTTTCTCAGTTTGACCATGGCCGCAAATTGGTGTACTTTGCTGTACTTGGTCTGAAGGCCTTTCAGTTTTCGACTCAAAACCTTTTTGTCCTGTTCACTTTGACGAAGAGAAGACACCAATTCGTCTTGATGACTTAATAGTTGCTGCAATTTCTCTTCTAGCTGACTATGACTTTCACGTTCTGCAGAACTGTAATGCGTGCGTAAGTTGAGTCGCTGTTCTAACTGCTGTTCAAGATCAAGTTTTGACTTATTCAATTTGTCAAGTTCATCTTGCAGCATGTTTATTCTGTTCGTCCAGGACTCTTCCTTCTTTTTCCAATCTCGGAGCCAAGATTCTTCTCTTTGACTATTTTCATCATCAGTGTTTATATAAGTTTCCTTGCCCATAATGTCTATAACGCCCTTACTACTATCTGCCGTATGGGATTCCGAGACCCTGCTGAGTCTCAATGCGGTTTTAAACCAATCCAACTCGTTCTCCAAGAATGCTATCTTCTCAATACATTCATTATGTCGTTCAATTTCCAATTCTAATTGTGCTCTCAAGTTTCTGACTGTTGACTCCAACAGATCATTGTCGGTTTCTAATGCGGTTATTTTCACCTGGGAGACCTCCAGATTTTCTAGCTCAGTGGTCATCTGTCGAATGCTTCGATCCTTTTCCTCCAGCTGCCCGATACACGTATCCAATTGCTGCTGTAACAAATCTTCCACCTGGGATGACTGTGTAGAAAAGTCCTGGAAATTCGACTCCAACTGAAGTATGTGCGATATAAGTTGGTCTTTGGTTAAGTTACTGTAATTATTATGACTCCCCGTTACTTTTCGACTCGTCATATTTGAGCATTGATCTGGTGAGCTTTTTGACTGCTCACAAAGTGTCATGGGCTGATGTTTACCATAAAAGCTGGAAAACCTCTATGATGAAGTTCAGATATGACATATACCGTTTATCAGACACCCACAATAATAAATCTTAGCATTCTCGATTATTTAGTGTGTGTCTGTGTTGATAAACTTCCCAAAACAGCAACGAATTAAATTTTTTTCCGGTAACCACATTGACTCTGTCGTGGAGCGACAGCTCAACACGTCATAGGAGACAATTGTCTATGAAAGACGAAAGAGACAAATTTCCCTTTTTTGATTTTCTCTCACTTTATTTTTTTCAGAAATTGTCATTCCAAATTTTCTCATTTTTCTCATTTTTGTGGAATTTGTTCGAAAACTTTTTTTTTTCATTCGCAGAATTATTTTTTTGAAAACGGTTCAGATATTGGAAGCTTGTTTGTCCACACTACTGCGTCATGGCCTTCTGCTAGGCTTACACGATATAACTACCAGTGCCCTAGCGAACATTGTTCTATACTCTCAGAGAGTAGAAACAATTCCAGGTACTAGGAAAACCCCTACAAACTAACAGCGGTGACTTTTCTGGAATCACATACTACTCGACGAAGAGACATCGAAAAATTAGAGACAGAAAATCAAAATATTTGGCTTGTCCCCTTCCCGATAAACTTGTTTTCCCGACTTTCTTCTTAGTGAGAAAGTTATCACGAAGTGTTCTTAGTAAGTACTTCGGTAGCCATTGAAAGGGATCAAGTTATCACACTTTGAAGGAACAAAGATGGACTCTTCCGCCAGTGTATCCTCAATCACTAGTACCAACAACTCGCACCACATACAACAACAGCATCCCCCAACGATATCGTCGAATAAGATAGAAGCAAATGCCAATCTATCGAGCAATGGGAGCTCTAACAAAACTGCCGACGTCTCAGGATTTGTGGAAGCTTATCATTCTCCACACTCTCCGCATTCTCCGCATTCCCCATCACATTATTCAAATGGAATTGCCAGCCCATCGAGCAGTATAAGCATAAACACCGAAAGCTATAATGGTCTGAACTCATCAGCTCCCGGCAGCAATGGAAGTATTCAGTTTAAAAATTACACCGTTAGAAACCCTCCAGGAATTCAACAGTCAACCGAAGCCACCGATAGCGAGAGAAAAAAACATCTTGACGCTCTGTCCTCCCATCATGTTTCCATTCATAAAAGCAACACGCATTATCCAACGCCAAATAATACCCCCATCCCACCGAACAACGCCAACAACAATATTGCTCCCCATGTCAGCAACAACAACAGACTATCAAATGGAAATGGGAATGCAAATGGAGGTGTGCATACAACTGTAGGCGCAAACATACCCACTGCAGCAACCACAATAAATGATACCGCCAGTAGATCAAGGAGTTTATCACTTGCTGGAAAGGAAACCAAAATTCATATTACAAACGACAAATTCCCTGCAACCATTTCTAGAGATGCCAATGGATACCCCATTCTATCAAGAGAATTTGTTGTTCGACGAATCAGTGAAGGTGAGACTGGGAGATTGAAAGAAGAGCTCAAGTGTGAAGCTTGTGGGAAAGGGTATAAGCATATCACGTCGCTTGCCAAGCATCTTTGGGAACACACTGCCGAATGGCAAACCACAAAAAAATTGCTCATCAGTAAGCATCAGCAGGCACAACTTCTTGAGGCTGCCAGCATTTTGTGCAGCCTGGGTGAGAAACCTAGTAGCGGCGGTCCTTCATCTTCGTCATCTTCGAATACCCCTACGCCATCCGGTTCCACTGCCACTGTTACGGATATCAAATTCGATGGGAATGGTAATGGGGGCAACACTCCGATGAACCACAACAAGATGTACCAGCTCAACCACCACAATATCCCAATGGCGAGAAGGAAAAGCAAGAGTGAGAACACAAAGGCGGGAAAGTTCGGCGGGAAGAGGAGGAGCAAGAGTTTTGCAATGTCCTCGACCTCTCTCCCAGCCAGTATGGCAATTTCCAACAGCAATAGCAACGGTGCTATTTCCAGTAGCCATAAAAATCACCAGCGTGTCATGAGCGGAACCGACTACAACATGACTGATTTAGAAAATGCGAATGCTAACATCTCCGCCAACCTCCCTTCTGACGTCAACACCGGTACTGTTTCTTCCTCCAGTAAGATCAGCAGCAGCAACAGTCAAATCCAGGGATTGAGGTACGGTTCCTCAGTGGGGATCCTCAGCTCGGTGAGACGGGACAGCGAGTCTGCCCACCCTCCTGTGGACTTGCGTAGGCCAAGCATGCACATGAGTCCTAGCATCAGCATCAGCGCCTCTCGACGGGGCTCTTTGCTAGGCAGCTTGATCAAGGAAGAGAGCAACAACGCCGAAAACTCTCTCGTCATTTATGACTCCGAAGAGGAGGACGATTGACGCTGTAAGTATGGCCCAGGTCCAGCGGCCATCGTAGATCAGTATATTTATAGTTTAGAATAGGGAAAACATCGATCTGGATTGTGCTTTGAATGCATAATAAAGTATTAAATGTCTAGTGTGTAGTATACAATTATATAGTCTAGAGAGGCTGCGTCGCCTAATTTTCTCTCCACTGGTGGGAGCATTTCGTGCACTTGTAGAAAGTGGTCATCGGCTCGTCTGCAGAACGGATCTGCAACTGGAAGAAGTACGCCCTGTCATTGCCGCACGCCTCCCGTGGACACTGCGCCATCGTCTGGTCAACATTATCCCATGATCCTGCCCCACCCAGCACGTCATCGATCTCCTTCCGAGGCAAAACCTTCCTTTCGAACATCTGCAACCCCATGATGGGAAACTCGTACGGACACGTCGGGCACGTGAATGCGTTAGAGCCGGTTTCCTCGGAGCGTGCGATGATCAGCATGTTCGAGCAGTACGGGCAAAACGTCAACATCGTCGCCGGTGCTCCCTATATCTTGCTCCACCGGAACCCCACCTTTCTTTTCGGAGAAGAAACAGGGTCTCTTTGTCCGGAGACGGAAAAATCACCCAGGATGAAAAAAAACTATTTTCTATGTGGATGGATAGGCGAGAAGATTCTCCCTGTGGGAAGTACTCGCTTCTTGCTCTGTCAAGCCGTTGACGAATAAGGAAGTGACCATCTTGTCATATTCTCTCTTCATTGCACCTACTACTTTGCCTGTAGAGTTCATTTTTGACAATGACGACCTGTCGACGTCGATCGTTGAATTAGATCTTTGCTCTGCCATGGTGCATGAGTAACCTTGATTAATAGATTATGTACAAGCTATATCTATTAGCCCAAGTCATTTGCAAGACTTCAGCCATGCACTCATGATAGAGAAAAGAATAATATGAAGGATATCTCAACTGCAAAGCTAGACTCTCATCCTTTATATTCGATAAAACTATTCGGCATTAATTCTACGATGTAATCACACCGAACATTCGGATCAAGGAGGGTTGATTACCTAATCGCCGTATTCCATCGAAATATGGCCTTTCTTTCCTACAGACATCCAGATCACGTGACGGCAGAAATGCACGTGTCATTAAGCCTCCTCCCGGCTGGGAGCATGATTCGGCAGGTGGTGAGGGTGTCTCCCTCACTCTGTGTAGAGGATGCTCAGAAGACAGGAGCAGGCACGGCACACGGAGGGCCTGCGGGTAGGCCGAAAGGCTGTTGTTATGGGAGGACGTCACCACGGAGAGCTTGCTGGAACCAGACGTCTCTGGCAATTGCACTTCCTGTCTGTGAGACTTCTTGTGCCCCCCTTTTCTTCACTCCGTTTGGGGCTTTCAACTGCATCTGCGATAACCACTGAGTGTGTGTTTCTGTCTGACTTCTGAGTTTGAGGCGACCGAGACGAACGTGTCCCTAGATAGAGCATAGAAGAAGCAGGCTGTACCTGCATACCTAAGAAGAGCATCATGCCTGCCGGGAATGTATCTGTGAGCAAGCAGGGCAAGGGCAGCTCCGATGTGGGGCATCCCAACGATAAGAGCCTGTATCTGGATGGCGATGGCCAGACGCGGGATGCTACAGGATACGTGAAGCAGGAGGCTTTTTCTAACAATGAGAACGACCACTCTTCGTATTCACACAGTGCACCAACCAAATCACCATCGCATTCTCAGTCACAGCCACAGTCACAGTCACAGAGCCTGAGCCACGCTTCCAACAACAGCAACATCAATAATCATGCCAACAAAAGCAACAGCAGCAGCAACCTCGGAAACAGCGGAACGGCGAACGACAACGGAAACGGTGCTAACGCACTCATTACCCCTTCTGCACTGCCATTCGACTTGGCGAACTGGGAGGACGCTCCGGACTTAAACTTCTTGTTGGATTCCCATAATGCCCCTGCTGAGTCTCCCAACATACCATCTGCCATGTCACCGATAAACCACATCAGCTCTAATAATAACCCACAGTTGAACTCGTTTAGTGGATTAGGTCAACTCGGGAACATCAACTTCAGAGGCTTGAGTAAAACTGAGGGAAACATGGGCAATTCTAGCAACAACAACTTAAACCCAAACGCCGACCTGAATTCGATTCAAGGCGCCAGCCAATCCACTTCAGCCCCTGTTGACTATACCATGCAACTCCAGCATTATCAAAACTTACTCTTGGAAACACAGAGTTTACTGAACATGAAACAGATGCAGCAGAAGTCACCATCATCTGTAGACCAAGGCGGGACTTTTAGCAAGGGCAGCAGCTCTTTACAGCAGACTTTACAACAGCAACAGAAGCAGGGCCAAGGCCAGGGTCAATCTCAAACCCAGAATGCGAAGCAAAATGCAGCCACATTGCTTTCATCTGGCCAACTGGATTCGTCAAATTTCCAGTCGTTTGTGCCCAATTTCAACACAAACTCTCAAGCTCTGCTTCAACAACAGATCTTACAACTGGCACAAGCGCAGCTGTCTAACAACAAATTATTCAATACTCAATTTAATCCATCTCTAGCCGCTGCAGCTGTAGCTGCTGGCCTACCTACCGGAGTGCCGAACGTTCCATCAGTTCCAGCGTTACCACAGGAGAATATACCTTTACCTTCCTACTTGACTAACTCGTTGATGGCACTATCAACTCCGGCCATACCAATATCCTCACCATTATCTCGAAGTGCAACTGGTTTGCCAAGTAATGGAAACGGTAATATTGACAGCAACAGCAATAGTAACAGCCTAAATAACAATGGCTCTCCACCAAACTTTGCAATGAACCTATCCACTGCCAACCTCAAAAGCAACAATATAAGTAGCCCTTCTGGAAATTTTATGAAGAGAAAACTCGATATGCCTCAACCACGCACGAAGGTAAGGCCTTGCGACCACTGCCGTCGCCGGAAGACGAAGTGTGTGATGTTTCCAGAACTTCATTCTTGTAAGGCTTGCCAGCAAAAAGGCATTAAGTGCACTTTCAACGAAGTTTCATCTCTTAAACGGTCTATGTCTTCGTCTGATCAAGATAACAAGCGAATGAAATTTGAAGATCCCACCATTGAGCCACCACCAAATATCCCAGTCAGGGATACTCATCCAATTAAGGATTATTCTACGATGCAAGGGCATTCTTTGTTGAAAAAGACGTTGAGTTTACAGTTTCCTAGATCATCATTCTACGTTGGGCCCACCTCGATTTATGACCCCTTGTTTCTCGATAAGATTTCGCTGGATAAAATAGACCAGTTTCAAATCAACAAATCGAATTCGATAAGAAAAGTCGCTAACTCAATTCAGTTTTTACTACGCGATGATTTCAGTGAGCTATTATACGAGCAGTCAGAACGTGAATCGGATACTGTTGAAAAGTATGTTGCTCCCAATGGCCACATATTGATTGACCTTTATTTTAGAACAGTGCATCCTTCATTTCCTGTTCTTCACAAAAAAATTTTTCTAGAGAAGTATGCCCGAACTCATAGGGAATTCGGAGCATCTTTACTCGCAGCTGTGTACATATTAGCGATTCAATGGTGGGATTATGAGCCACGTTTGGCAAATTTACCGAAACCTGACGTCACCTCGTTGTTAAGGTTTGCTATGCGTACTTTCATTGATGTTACAAGAAGGCCAAAGTTGAGTGGCGTACAAGCTGGATTGCTACTATTACAATGTCAGTCTTTAAACGTAAGTCCAGCTAAGAATCTTTCTGGAAAAGATTCAAGCAACGACAAAGGAATAGATAAATCGAAAGAGAAAGAAAAAGTGAAAAACAAGGGTAAAAGCAAACTTGATAAAGAACTGGAGACCCAAATACAAATGTCACATCAAAATAACTGGTTGCTGTGTACACAAGTTGTTGGTTTGGCAGAGGAATTGGGTTTAGGACTGGATTGTTCAACTTGGAGGTTGCCTAAATGGGAAAGAGGTCTCCGTCGTAGGCTCGCGTGGGCGGTTTACATTCAAGATAAGTGGTCTTCTTTGGTTGAATCAAGGCCATCACATATTCAAGAAAATGTTAACTGGATAGTTAAACCTTTAACTGATGAGGATTTCCCGGAAAGGAATTCAAATTTTCCAGAGCCCATCGATAAAAATAATGATGGTGATCAAACAAACGAAGGTTTCACTTATGTTGATGTTGAGCTGGGGAAGGAATCTTTCAAACACACTGTGTCTCTTTCTTTGATTTTGAGTGAGATTCAGTCGACTTTATACACTCCCCGTGCAATGGAAGATATTAGACAAATTGACGAATTATTAAAATTGGCCAAGCCTTTACAGTTGAAATTACGACAATGGTACCACTCATTACCTAAAACTTTACAGATGGGATCTACCAGCCCCAAACAATTTAATGCCAATGGAAATCTACAGCTTTCGTACTTTGCTACAGAGATCACTTTACATAGGAGAATCATTTCGATATTACATAACCAAATGTTATTATCCCAACGCAGCAACGGCAACCCAGACTCTCAATCTCCTCAAAGTCCAGCATTATCCTCCAATACAACTGACTCTAATCAAACGACGACAAATGGAACCTCCACAAGTATTTCCGCACCACCTGCACAGTTGGTTTTTGTTTGCAGGAATGCTGCTAAGACTCGATTAACCGCCTCTATTGAGTTTGTCAGAGAATTGAGTACTGAACATTTACACTCTTTTTGGCACAGCAGTGCACCTCGCAATTTTGCTCTGATTGGTATATTTGCAGCCTTGTTATACGTCACGAGTTCAGATGCTGATGAAGCATCTGTTTATCGTGAATATATAATGGATTACAGATGGATCTTAAAGTTGAATTCACCCAACTTCGTCATAGCAAAGAATGCCTTGGATTTGATTGATGGAGTTGTGAGAAACATACCAGGATTGTGGAACGAATATGATGGAGTTAGTATCGATCATATCAGTAACATTGGTGGTCCTGGAGGCAATAGCGGTGGGTTTAGTTCAAACTTATCTTCAACTTTAAATAACTCGGAGGATAGTAAAGGCGGCCAATCCAGGGATAACAGTAGTCGGGCTAACAATAATGACAACAAAAGCACCACCGGCAGCAATAGTAATGGAAATGCTTCATCGAACACAGACACCAACAGTGCAAATTTAGCACATAAGCCGAACGGTAACAATGTCCTCAAAAATAGTCTTAGCTATAACTATGACTTATCAACAGCTGTTAGTCCCAGGACAGTCATTAGCCCAACCAGAAGTAACAGTGATGTTTCCAAAACGAGAGGTTTTAAGAAGGTGGTGGATAAACCATCAACTTCTACGGCCAATACCCCGGTCACCTCCTCGATGCCTTCTCCACTGCAAAATGGGGGTATCGACTCCCAAGGTAACAAGAATGCAAAATTCATATCCAGATCCAAATCGAAATCACCTATTCTTTTAATGAGTCAGCATAGAAACTCCAACTCATCAGTCTCGCAAGGTGCCAATAATGCCAATAATGCAGAAAATTCCTATGGTAATGGTGCTAATACACCTACGTCGGCAGAAACTCCAACGCCAACGCTGCTTTCTCAAACTCGTATCTCAACACCTACACGAAATACTGTCTCAATTTCACAGCAGTCACGAACTTCTGCTAATGTGGATAGCATATCAGTAGACGGCAAAAGTGACATAAATGATGAAAAGAGTGTTATGAAAGAAGAGGAATCAGAGGATGATAATGAGAGAAAAGGTGAAGGTTCAACTGTAAAAAAGAAGGTTGAAAAACTATTCAAATATGACGGACAACAAAGCATACTCAATATGACTACAGCACTCGGCATAACAGACGATGAAAATGGAGGGGCAAATCCTGTGAGCAAAGCATTACCTGGTAACTATAAGGAGAATATGACTTTTGATTCTTTGAGTAAAAAGTCCTCGCCTGAAGTAGCAAAGGGAAATGAACAACAATCGGGAATGAGCTTGGCTATGCTCAGCCATATGCAAAAATTGTTAGGTTTGGGTAACGAAAATGGAACTCATTGAGCTCCGTGCGATTCTTATTTAAGCTTCCATTATTTTGTAAGAAATGATCACTATGGTAAAAATGTCAAATACAAATATGTACAATAATATTAGTGCTCCTTTTATTTTGATTTGAAACTTAATCTTTTATACAGCTAATTTGACTAATAATTCAACTTGAGCTTGTTGACACATCGTAAAAAAACTGCCCCTAAGGTGATTTTGTTTCTCATTATATTACTGTACCTCCTGTTCAACCCCTTATGAAAGGTATTGTGTGGAATTTTGAGAGCAAAAGAGGGTCATAAAGAGCTAATTTGATTAAAAGGTGACTACTGGTTTTAAATGGGTGCCAGCTTGGCGGATAATGATTTTCAATCGTATTAGCAAAGGCGTATTACATTATATATATTAGATTTATAGTAGGATACAATAAAATTATTAGATTCACAGGGGTATCGCAGGCTGCAAGCCCCATTAGTTGTTATATGGTTTGTTGTAGACTACCGAGTTTCTGTGCTGTTCGTCTTTATCGTTTGTTACATCTTCAGAATCAACTAGGTTTCTGAGCAAAGAGTTGTTGATATTCCCCTGCGCTAGGTCTTGATCTCTTTCTTTACTACCTGCATTTGCCCTATCCCGTTCGGTATCACGCTTCAAATCTCTTTCCCTACTTCTGCTTCCCAAATAACTTTCATCAAGTGAGCTATCCCAGTTTTGGTTATCAGTGTCCTGGTTCACGGTCTCCGAATCAAACTTACCCCGTGATTCCGAGTCCATTATGTTGACCTGTTGGATCATACCATAGTTTACACCCTGCCCGATGTCTTTAATGTCTTCAGCACTCAAATGAATTGTTGTGGGATCCCTTCTTAGCATTGTGACGGATTTAATTGGATTATATCAATCTTGCTTTGCTAGTTATTATCGCTTGTTTGGTACCTTTACCTTGTACCTGGATCTGTTGATGCCGTTTTCTTGGGGAGAATATGCCTTCGCTAAATAAATTTTCCACCTCGTTCCCGTTTGAATTGTTGATCCAAGCTGTGATGGGAACAATAGTTAGCTTGCAAAGATAGAAGACATCTATATCTTAATCCTATCTTCTGAAAATATATTCAGAAAAACAGAAATTATATTCCATCAGTGTCAACATGTTTTTAATTATTCTAGTAGTTATGGTGGTGATGGTGGCCGTTACCATAATGCTGCCACAGCTTTCGGGGCTTGCTACATACACCAACAATCCAGACTACATTGAAAAGCAAAAGGAGAAAAGAGAGGCCAAGAACAACTCTAAAAATACGGAACGTTTATCTGTACTGCAACAACAAAGCGCATATGCCTATGAAGCCCCAGATGCAGACCTTGAAGGTGACGATCAAGCCGTGTCGAGCAAATCCTCAGCTTTCAGTGGTGTCCGCTCGACTCTAAGTAAGCTGACTCACCCTCATCTCACTGAGAGAGACATACCCATCAAATTAGAGCTTGTTGGTGAGAACGAATTGAAAAAGCGTGCAAGGCATAAAGAAACTAAGACTAAAAAGATAAACGCTGATCCTAATAGTTTCGATTATGATATTGACGAATTTATAGATGAAGAAAATAGGAATGATGCCATTGAGTTTCAGCAAGAAGCTCAAAAGAGATATGGACTTTCTGGTGTGTGATCTTTTTTTTTAAGGTAACAAGTACTTTTACAATAAGTCTGTAATCTATTTATACTATATAAAAAAGTGATCAACTAATAACAGCGACATGCAATGTGAAACCATGACACAGTCTCATACTTAAAGGTTAGCCTGACTATTAATTATATGAACTTGCGACTCATCTTCGCCGTCGAGTTGTACATTATCGTTTTCGGTTTCCTGCATATTATCCAAAATTATTCCCCTATCTATTTGTTCATTTTCACTGATGCTACTATCATCTTCACTTTGTTCGATCTTCTCTGACTCATCATCGCTTTTATCGCTATCAGAACTAAAGTCGGAGTTTTCAGATTCCAAACCATTATCAGAAATCTCGTAAAACAGCATAAAAGTACCTTGACTTCCAAGAACTTCTTCTTGCGTACTTAGTCTAACAATCTCATCACTGATGTGCCACCAATTTCCTCTATGTTTTCTGAATGCTATATAATGTCCATAATTGTGTGTACCGAAGTGAGATATGACACTTTTTAATTTGTATTTTAAAGTATCGCCCCTATCTAGTTTTTTTGTCTCTTCGTCTTGTTTCCGGAATTCTAGCCTTGCATCCGTATTGATATCATCAACAGAGGCCACAAAATCGCTCATGTCTAGCTCTAAAGGAAAATCAATTTTGGCGTTGTTTTTACGAACCATGTATGTCCTTGGATCAAACACGCTTCGATTAACGTGAATGCACAATAATGCTGGTGGCCGAGAAAGGTAACTTTGTTTCACCTTTCGACTTTTTCTGACCATATTTTTAGTGTGGAGTTTGTCATAAACATCATCATGAATACATTTTTTGCTTAAAACTTCCTCTATCTCTACCAAACGGTATTCAATCTTTTCTCTTAATAGTTTGGCACCAGCAAGACCGGTCTCGTTTTGCTCTAAATTTTCCAAACGTTCAGAAAGGTTCTCCTTTACCGCAACCAAACTGCATCTATTACACTCAACACCATCGATGACATCCGGCTTGCAAAACTCGCTGATCAACTCGCCAAGTGTGAACCTATTTCTTGTTGCACCATCGACTGGTAAGTTTAGAGCTAATCCACTTGTGACGGAATATCTTATTCCACCCATTTCACCACAATTGACACAACCAATGCGGTCACACTGTAGTCCATCTACTGGGGTAATCAATTTGTAAGGTAAGAATCTCCCCTCGTTGTCTGAATCTGCAGGGTCGATCTGAGAGACGGGAACATATACATTTCCCAAATATCCAAGAGATTCTAGACCTGTGATTGCATTATCTGGCAATTCAACGTAGCTATCGGAAAGTTTTGTTTCACTCTGCCCTTTTTGTTCCTCCATTTCGGTTTCATGTCTCTCAATTTCACTTGAGTTTGAAACTTCGTTATTATCGGAGTCTTTGCTAATTATCACTTCAATGTTTTGTAACTTTTCTACATCTGTAAATTCCTTTTCAACTTGTTTCATCACGTTCTGATAAAATTCCTGGGCGTCCTCTTGGTTATAGCCCAAGAATAAATGCTTATTCGGAGAATCTTTCATTACCCGGAGCAAGTCCTTCGTTTTGTAAGTTGGGGTTCTATTTCCATGCTGTGAATTTAGAGAATCCAGGAGTTCAAGTAGAGCTGCAGAAAATTGGGCATGCTTCAGCTGGTCACTCACTGATAACTTATTATCTGATTTCAGAGATTTGAAAAAATTGTTCAACCTTTTGGTTTTGCTCGAATTTGAAGTAGTATTCCTAGAAGAACTTTCATCATCCCTACCGTGATCTTCAGCCGATTTAACTGATTGGGTATCTTCGGTGGATTTTTCGCTTGCAAATTCTGTGAGGAAAGATATCAACTCTTTTGAACTGGCCAAACACTGGATTACAGAGTTCATAAAACAGGTATTGCCGTCATTAGCTAGACCACCGGGAAATCCTCCGTTTTTCACTGCCCGCTTGTAGAGCTTTTTGAATTCGGGATTATTCTGAAACCCATATCTGCTGTCACCTCCACCATATCCACTGTTATTGCTGTTACCTTGCATGAACATGCTAGGAAGAGACAAGGCGTCACTGAATTTGTTCATAATATTCTGTACAATGGAAGGGCCTTTTTTTGTTTCTTCTTTCCTGCTGAAATGTTGTAAAAGTAAGTATGTAGCCAGAACGGTAACGATCGAATAAAAAAAAGACCTATTAGAATTGAAGTAGTTCGATGCAAAGACTGAGTATAAATGAGAGTATTTGTTGGAAAGAAAGGAAAGCAACACGTTGGAATGATTGGCAGTATTGAGGCTAAAATCTTGTTGCACCGAGGACAATGCTGACATAGGTTTGTGCTGTTCCACAGGGAAACCGTTAGAATTTACCTTGGATCAACAAAGATATGTTCGGAATAAAGTTGGTGCTCCCTCAGTCGTTCTCTCTGTTTTTCTCCTTCTCCTTCTTTTTCTTTTCCATACCTTCTTTTCCAACAGTGTTCGTCTGCAGAGGACGGAACCGAAAAGAAAAAATTGAAAAAAAAATTAATCGATGCAACAGCTGACGTAATCGCACTCCTTCATTGGAGGAATCTTTAATACACTTCATCGGTACATAGTTTTTGATACACTGTTCATCAGATGAACCTTTCGTTTACAGAAGGTTTTCCACAACGGGCACCCAGCTAATTTTCCTTTCTGGGCCTGCCTCGTTTTTGTCTGCCCTTTGCAGCCTTGTCTTCTTTTGTAAAGTCTGGTTCACTTGCTTTCATCAAGGCGATTGCGTTTTCCATTGCAAGTTTGACACCTTGATTTTCCCAGTCTTCGCCGCTTCCTTCGCCCACGCACTGAATAACGTACGGTCTGATACATTCTTTCCCATTATCTGTCCAAAAGTGTCTTCGCAAAGCATCTGTCCGTGCAAAGCGTTTGTTGCATCCCCATTCCTTTCGATTGCCGTCACCGTCTAAAGCTTCGAGTGTACCCCTACATTGGAATCTTTTTTCGCCGCTGTGCAAGTCCTCATGTCTTTTACGATCATGTTGTCTTGCAAACCTCTTGCCACACTTCCTACAAGCATAGGGACGTTCGTTCGTGTGAGTTCTCAAATGTGATTTGAGGTTGTAAGGTCTGGTGAAATCTTTACCACATATATCGCAGATATACTTTCTTTCTTCGTCGTCAATTTCTCCCCCTTCATCCTCTCCCAAATCCGATGACAAGTAGCCGTCATTATCGAGCGACGTCGGTATTCCACCGGGTGATAGCGTGGGAGAGTTTTCCCATTCGCTGTTGGAAGCATCAGAGTGGAAACTTAAACGAGAGGAGCTTGACGGGGATCGATTGGAAGTATTATTCGAATCAGGAAACTGTAGAACTGCCCCCGACCCAGTGTCTACTCTCAGTCTTGCCCTCGAATTTGACCTTGATCTTGATGACACTGAGCTGGATCTCGATTCAGAGTGGAGCCGCTGACGTCCTAGTCTCATTTGCTGGTGCTCCTGCGTGCCAGGTACAGTGAGCAGAGGGATTTGGTACATTTCATCTGTTGAGTTCTGTGAAGAGAGTGGATTGGAACCAACACCCAGAGATGGCGTCATGTTACGATAGAACTGAGGCGTGCTAACGGGAGATCCACCATCATCAACTTTTTCGGCTTTCTCGTTCGGCAGAGGTATCAAGTTTGAGATTGCGTCATCTAGTTGGTTCGGACTCAACCCGAAAAAGTCTGTGTCTTCTATTTTGATCTCGGGCCCAAGCGCAAGAGATTGTCCTGCAGGCTTTCTGTTTATTTCAAAACCTGGCGAAAAATATTTTGGATTTTTTGTCATGTTGGGAAACATTGATGTAGTGTAGATATCTTTGTTGGTATCCAGAGTAGCCGATTTTGAGACCGGAGAAAGCGATATCTGGTTTGTGTCGCTGTTGGTGTTGTTTGAAAAAAGACTAGGCACTCTATTGGGCCCTCCTTCGACAATTGTGTTGAAGAATTCTAGATACTGCGTGGAGTTTTCGGGCACCACCGAGGTTGTCACCTCAATCTGGGGCTTGTTCATATCCATGAAACCCCCATAGTCATTCATGCCTTCATTGGTCTGGTAGTTCGGGAACTGGATATCATTCGGATACTGGGCCATGTTCATCGATGTCATCGAATCAAGGGAGGCGCTGTTGTTGACCGGAGTGAAGGTGGAGTCTTTCAAATATTGCGGTGGAGAGCTCAACGTGCTATACTTGGAGGACTGTTGGCTAAGAGGGTTGTTTATGTGACTCATGTCTTTCTGTGCCCTTATCTCGGCAACGTGAGAAAGGAGTGGGGTTTGTAGCTGTTGTTGCTGATGTTGTTGTTGCTGCTGATGATGTTGAAGATGGTGTTGCTGTTGTTGATGCTGCACTTGCTGGAAATCTTTTTGGAAATTTGTCTGCACCTTTGGCTGTGAGTTCAGGACGAACTTGCTCTGCTGCTGGAAAGAGGGGGAGTCTATGTTGGGCGAGGCCATGAAGCCGGAGTCCTTGTACACGTTTTCGATGTTGCTGTTGGTTGCTGTAAGGCCCGTATTGCTGGAATCGAAGTGCAGGAAGCTGTCGTCAAGCGTCGAGCCGAGGTTGTTCTTTCTGTCAAAGAAATGGTCGGTGGTTTCCGGGATCATATTGAGGGCGTCCAACTTGCCGATGTCTGCGGCAGCAGCGTCCAAGGCTTGTGTGTCGAAGACGTTCTTCGTTGGACTCTTCTCCTTTTCCAAGGCATCCAACAAGTTCTTCAGTTCCTGTTCGTTTTCGTAAGTTAGCTTCGACGACATTTTTCCTCTCTGGACATCGAGCAGTCAAGGCTTATCACTGGGTGTGGCACGTACGTCGAGTGCACAGGGCTGGTGAAATTTCAGAAGGGGCGTGTGTATCTCTCTGCGGCTCCGTGATGTGTGTTAGGCGTGTGTCTTTATCTGTGAGTGTGTATGTAGGTGGATGTGTATGGATGTCTAGAGGAAAAACAGACAGGTGCCGGAAATATTTCGCAAGAGGCTTGCAGACGAGCAGATACGGAGGATCGTCAAACACGGACAGAACGCAAATAATGATGGAACGGAACGTACACAATACACAATATGCCGGCGTCCCACACCGCTAGGAGACCGTCGCCTGCTAGGAACAGGCACCCGTCCGGCTTGCTGCGTCGACACCCATCGACCCCGGCACCTCTTCTCCACGTCCGGCCTGTATCTCTGCACGCTTTTTCCTTGTCATGTCGCCCAGCTGCAAAGCCCCGATTGCCGCTAGCGCTAAGCCCCGCCCGACAAGTGTCGCGGCTGGTCACGTGCCAACATGAATCTGGCATTTGGATATTTACTGCCGTATTGGGGAATACATAACATACACTGCTACACGGAGAGGAGTCAGACGGTGCTCTCGATGGAGCGCATACTGTGGTCATAAGTGACAATGTGGACTCCGTCAGCACCTTCAGGCTGTTTTTTCTCAGTATGGGCATACTCGACGGCACCAAGACTGTCGCTGGCGCTGGCGAGAGAAGATTTGTCGTCGTCATACTGGACGGCACGGATCATCGTCTCGTCGCCGTCTGTATGTCGGTTCCCGGCAAACTGCGGGATATACTTGAGGTCGTATTTGTCGAGGAAGAGGCCGATGAAGAACACGACGTGCGTGGCGCCGATAATGACGAAGTTGACGATGTACCCCTTGCGGAACCGGGGCGAGCCGGAGAGGTCATACTGCAGCGTCACGGCAAATGCGTTGATGCCGTAGGAGAGCGCCTGTACCCAGCTGAGCACAATGGCCTTCTTCTCGACATTGTCCTTGCAGAGGGAGGCAATCCAGGAGTAGAAGTTCTGAGCCAACCCGCTGCGGAACGGCTCCTGCATGAAGAAGGCAGAAATCATCACGGCGTTGGGCACGTGCCATACGACGAGGATAACACACGCGTAGTAGGCTGTGAGCATAATGAAGTTCACCGGCAGCAATTTGCCGTAGTACTGGCACAAAGGCGGGACGATGATCGAGCAGGGGATGCCCACGCAGTAGATATAGGAGTCCCAGGTGGTCACCATGGACGTCGTGTAGATCTCCGGCTTTGCCTTCATGTAAAGCTTCGGCCCGTTCGAGTACCAGCTCAAATGGTGGAGCACCCAGAGGAATGAGGCAAAGTAGATCTGCCACGTCTTGAGGGTTTCGAGCAGAGTCTTCTTGGTGAATTTGTCCGGAAAGGCGATCTTATTCTGGAGTCTCTTTCTTGCAAAGATCATTTCATCTTCGGTAAATACTCCAAATTCTTTGCATGCGGAGGGGATCCCCGGGAAAAGGAAAAACCCGTACAGGAAAATGCCGAAAGTTAAGACGGAGTCGATGATGAACTGCCATCTCCAGCCGGCGAGACCGAAAACCCCATCCAAATTCTCCCTTGCACATGTCTGCAATGCACCAGCACTGGCACTACCTGCCGTTGCAAAGGCACCATACACCCCAGCTCTTTTGAACAGTTCCTCCTCTGTCAGATAGCTTGAGAGGATAACATACGTCGAGGGGAAAGAGCATGCTTCGAACACCCCAACGAAGAACCGGATGACATACATCTGCTGCGCATTAGAGACGTAAGCGTTTGCAAGTGTCATGAACCCCCATGCCAGCTCGCAGAAGATGAGCAGGTGTCTCGAGAACTGGTGCTTGGTGATCAACAAAGTTATGGGAATTTGGAACACTGCATATCCGACGGTGTAACACGTATTGAAATAGTTCAACTCATTCCCGTGCAGCTTCAAGTCTGTCTGCAACCCAGACACGTAAGCAGAACCGACATTGCTATTGTCCAAGTACTTGGTGTAGAAGGATGCACAGAGGAAGAAGAGAACACAGGCATCAAACTTAACGAGGAACTTCCGTTCAAAGGCACTGTAGTGAGAGGGATACCAGTTGAAGGCATTCAAGAAGTTGAACTTATCATACTTCGAGGTCTTCGGAGTCTTGCGCTCACGGTCAACCTCGGGGTGGTTGTACTCAGTTTTAAACTCGGCAGGGTTATCGGGTAAGAAAAACTTGGCGATAGCTCTTTTGGTTGTTTTTAAAGACGGCATTTGATGGCTTGAATTCTACAAAAGGTGGCCCTCTTGAAATTTTTGGCTACCCGAGGAGGATTTTCTTTGCGGGTGAAAATCATCTTACTTATAAAGTTCCTCGGGGAGAATTCTTCTCAACACAGAACTGTGGTGGTTTAGGCAACATTGGTGTGGTTGATTGATCCGGCTGTCGTTGAGATCCGATATCCAGCACGGGTCTGTGTCGCCAACACTGTGGACCTGTAGCGGCCCGTGTGCGGAAAGAGCAGAAAGGTAACCGTGCAGAGGGAAAGTGGGAGCCATAATGATGCGTTCTCATAATAGCCCAAGCAAACTAGCGGAACAGAGAGGTCGATTCCGATGGAATAGGCTGGTCTAACAATGGGCTGGAGCCCCGATGAATTGCCTGAATAGGCTGCCGTGGGAGATGGGCATCCGCACCGTATTGCCGACTGTGGCGGAGAACTGCCCTTATCTGACGAGTACTTTATCGCCGGCGATCTTAATCACAGCCTCAGACGGAAATTTCATTGGTTGAAAACAGCCACTACTTGTGGCTTGCACGCAAAGTTTGAATGTCTTACTAATACTAATATGATGTGAATCTTTTTTTTTCAGGTTCAGAGATATGAACAATTTTTTTCAAGTTTTTAAACAAATACTGTAAAAGGAGGAAAATACACAATGGGAGGCAACGTCCACTACTCCCATTTGTGCAAGTAGAGGCCGAGTGCTTCTCTCTGGGACTTTGATTCCGGATCAAAGAATGGCTTTTCGGCCAACGAGGTAACTCTGGTTCCGTGTCTTGCCTCTGCGCCCTCGTGATCCCACACGTTTCTGTGCTGGGAGATTCTGTTGTCCCAGATGGCGGACGTACCGTAGCCCTGCTTGGTGTTGGTCCACTTGAATCTCACCTGTAGATCTGCGTTCTTCTCGTAGACGTCGAACAAGTAGTTAAGAATGAGGTCGCTCTCGACGGGAGAGAGGCCAAGAATTCTCTTGGTCATGCCTCTGTTGACAAACAAGAACTTCCAGCCGGTGGCTGGGTGGGTTCTCACAAGAGGGTGGACTCTTTCGATTCTCTTTGGACCGCCGAAGGGGTCGTTTCTGTCGAGGTACTGGTGTGCAGAGACATAGACTGCTTCCTTGCCGTCCAAGAACTTCTTGAACTCGTCGCTCAGCTTGTCGTAGGCGCCGTAGCCGGAGGACCATATGGTGTCACCGCCCACCTCTGGGATGGCATCCAGATGCAAGTGGGTGTATCCTGCAGGCTGTCTCTCGTGGACCAAGTCTGTGTGCCAGCCCTGGTTGCCGACATTGAGGTATTTAGTGGAGTCCCAGTTGGCCAAGTTGCTGTTGGCAAAGTTGAGCTCCATGCCCTTCTTGGTCTGGTAGTCGTTCCAGATGACGGTTGTCCCCGGTAAACCTGGGACTTGAGGAACCTGTGCGTGGACCTCAATGTTTCCGTAGTAGTCGCCAAGTTTATGTTGAGCGCTAGGTGAGAGCTTCTGGTCTCTGAAGAAGACAACGACCCTCTCGGCAATGAGGAGTGCCAACTCGTCCTTCTGCTGGTTGGTCAAGTCCTCCAACTGGAGGCCGACAATCTCCGTGCCCACGTTCTTGGTGAGGTTGATCACCTCTGTGGCGGCGCCAAACAAGGCTTTTTTCTCCGGGTCGGCGTTCTTGCCTCTGTCGACGAAGGGGACATCGTAGTCTCTGATGGCATGTGCCTGGTCGACGAAGATGGGGATCTTTGTTCTGTCGGGGATCTCCGGGTAGCCCTGGCTGATGTCGATGCCATCATCCTCGAGTCTGCGTCTGGTGGTTTCTGGGAGGATGGCGAGACCTTCCTCGTCGGCACCCGTGTGGAAGGTAACTTTGGTGTTCTTCGCCCTGGTGATGTTGATCTTGTCCGTGTTGCGGATGAGGTCTTCGATCTGGGTGTCCAGGGGAAGGTCGTTGACGATCTCGACGACGTTCTGCGGTTGTTGTGTTGCGGTGAGCGTAGCGGCAGGCATTACGATGGTTGCTTGATGCTGTTACTTCTACTGCACCATTCCCAGGCCGATGCGTCGGACGGTGGGTGGTAGCCGGGGAGCGAGCAGACGATGCTTATATAGCTGGCCCGTACAAGGCCGATTTGTCAGACAGGGGAGGACGGGGCGGACGGGGCGGATCTAGGACTGCCGGAAGCCATCCACAGTTGCCGCAACAGGCATATCCATCTCCGGTGGGAGAAGGATGCACGGAGAAGAGAGGGAAGCTCTTCGAAGAGGTCATCGGTCTGCCACAGTTTCGGAGGGTGGAGGGAGAGGCATCTCGGAGTGTGGCGCGCGGACCCGCCGATAAGGGGGGGGGGGAGGGGCGAGGGGTGGAATAGATAGATAGAAATAAGGATTTTGTTGGAGATATCGAAGTCGGCAAAGATACAAACAAGACAGCAGAGAGAATAGCGGCGTGCAGAGGGCCGCTTGTTGTCGGAAACCCGGGACCCAGTACGTAGCGAACAAAGAAGGAAGGAAAGAGGAAAGAGAAAAAGAAAGAGGAGGTATATATGGACAGAGCGTATGAGCGGGGGTTTCAGACAAGAGGCAAGACCTCGGAGTCGCACTCGCCAATGAAGTTTCCTGCCGGGTCGTAGGAGCAGATGATGTAGGTGCCCCAGTAGGAGTCGCACTGCTTGTAACCACACCCGACCTTGGTAGTGGAGGCCCAGATGACCTGGGTGAAATGGTCGTAGACGGAACAGCCGGAACCGTAGTCGTAGCCATCACCCTCGGAGTACCATGCGTCGACGGAACCGGTGACAGTATAGCCGAGCGCGAGGTTCTCACCGTACTGGCCGCCAGAGTGGGTCAAGGTGCCCGAACAGTCGTATGCGTCGGCGTAGTTCTGTGCGTAGGAGGCAAGGGTGTCGTCCCACGCCAAGTTGGAGACGCCGTGGAGCGCTCTCTTGGCATTGTGTTCGGCCAAGATCTCGGAGGCAAAGTCGCTGTCCGTGGCATCGCCTGCAGAGGTCGCAGCAGCCGATGAGGTTGCTGCCGCAGCCTCGGTGGTGGAAGTAGCAGCCTCCTCTTCCTCGTAGGACGCAGAGGACGCGTCGGTGGTGCCGACGTAGGCGGTCTCAAGGGTGGTTGGAGAAGGCGTGACGGTGGCGGCGGCGGCAATGTAGTCCGCAGTGACAGATGCACTAATGACAGGCGCGTCGTTCACAGCAGAGGTTTGCCCGCTGACAATCACAGTGGTCGTCACGTAGTTGGTCACAGTTTCGAGAACCGGAGCGGCAGACCCCATCGACGACAGAAGGGAAAGAATGGCAAGAGACGAGAGTTGCATTGTAAAAAAAGAGTGTGTTTGTGCTTGGGTTGTTAAAGGAGCGAACGAAAGCTTTGTAATGTTGTTCAAGGAGAGTGTGCGATAAGCGGTCGTGAAGGAGTGGATCGACTGGTTTATCTGGACTAAGGAGTGTGTCTGTGTGGGGACTGCTGTTTTCCTGGAGAAAGAAGGAAGAAGAGGACCAAAAGAACCAACGTCTGCAAACACAACACATCCAGGAACAACGAAGAACAAGTGCAGAGGCCCACAAAACAGCAGACAGGCCCGTACATATATATATATATACATATATACATGGATACATATAGACAGCGGGCCAAGACGGTCCTGCGAATAAACAAGCCCTTTCCGAAACAGGACATGGTGTCAAAACGGGGTTTCACAGGGGCCACAACACGCTGCCGCATCGGGCAGGCGCGCCGTGCCGATCCGCCATTGTCTGCGGGAGAAAAAGAAGGACCGCGTCTTCGCAGGGGGGAAAAGGGGGGTCCAGGCCGGGGGGGCAAACGCGGTATCGCCGGCGTCGTCGACGCGTCGGCGACGCGTCGACGACCTTGCTGTCCCCTGGCCTCGCCTCGCCTGGCGTCGCTTGCCGTCTACACCGCTCTGCCAGAAAGGAGCCGGGTCCATACATATCCCAGACCACCACTGGCTGGACACCCCGTGCTGCTGTTAGCATTCCAGGAGCATTCTCCGCCGCAGACGCCCGCCGCCTACCAACAGTTCGAGACCGGCCCCTCCTCCTGCAGCATGGCCTCCAACGCCAACCCTCCGTCGTCGCCCCGGTCCACGTGGAACCCGGACAACTGCATCATCTGCGACACCCCGCTGAACCCACTCACGGGCGGACCCAACTGTCTCTGTTTCTCCACCGCTGTGGAAAGCATCTCCACAGCGGGGGTGCTCTCGCACAGCGGCAGCAGCGGCAGCGTGACCCCGGAACTGGACCTCGATCTCGGGGTCGATCTCGGCAGTCTGCACCACGGCATGAACGTCGAGACCACCACCAGCATCGACGACGACAACAACAACAACAACGTCACTGCTCCCTCTGCGGCGGCGGCGGCTGCAGCCGCCGCCAACGACTTGATCCACACGCTCTCCTACCTCGGCGACTCCTCCGCAGAAGAGCTGCGCAGACCCGACCTCGGCGGCTACGAAACACACTTCCAGAACCACACCCAGGACCACCCGCATCACGCCCAGCGACACCCGCACATCCACACCCCGGTCATCAACATCTCCACCCTCTCCTTCTCCGATAACCAGCCCCACCAACCGCACGCGAACGTCGCCACCAACAACAACGCCAACGGCAACATCCAGGCCGTGCTTCTCAACCACTCGTCCTCCGCATACTCCGTCTCGTCGTCAAACTCGCTCTCGCCAAACGACTCCCACGACGACCTCCTCCTCTCCGTCGATCCGTCCAACCTCTCCATCCGCCACGGCCACGGCCACGGCCACGACAACGATGACGACAACGACAATGGCTCCATCTACTCCGGCTTCGTCCTCCCGGTCTCTCCAAGTACACTCACACACCCACACCGCGCAGGCAGCGTCCGCAGGCACACGAGGGCCCTTTCGGGCAGCTCCTTCTCCTCGGAGTTCTCCTCCTCCCATTCTCTGGACAGCCTGCGGCTTGGCATCGACGCCAAGGAACGCTCCTCCGTCACGAAACCGGGTTCCACCGCCAAGATCACGGGCAACGTGCTCAGCCCGGTCTCCTCCACGTTCACAAGACTCTCTCAGGACTCTGCCGTGGCGATGACGAGACCCAAGTCGCAGGAAGAAAGCAGTCTCGGTCTCGGTCTCGGTCTCGACGACCGTGGCCGTGCCAGCAGCTCCTCCCGCCTCACCGTCACGTCCAAATCTAGCTCCCGCTCCCGCTCAAGCTCGCTCTCAAGGTCGTCCAAGTCCAAATCTCGCTCCAAAACCCACAGGGACATCCTCTGCAACCTCTGCGGCAAGAGCTTCAGCAACAACTCCAAGCTTAAGTCTCACACACTCACCCACACCAACGAGAAGACATATGCGTGCGACGCCCCCGGCTGCGACAAGGCCTTTGCCCGTCGCAGCGATCTCCGAAGGCACCAGCGCACAATCCACTCCACCATCGACGACGCCGGCAGCCGCCGCCAGAAATGCGGCGGCTGGAGCAGAGGAATCCTCCTCCGCCGCACACGCCCCCACGACTCAGACCTGCTTCGACCGTCCAACTCCGAACACGAGCACGAGAACGAGTGGTACGAACCCTCCATCACCGAGGGAGAGGGCACCCGCTGGGGCTGCGGCGACGAGTTCTTGCGTATGGACGGCCTGGTCAAGCACTGGCGGGAGAGCAAGCTTGGCCGTGAGTGTCTCGACTCGCTCATGCATCTCTTCGGCGACCTCTCCCTCCACTGCGACGAGGAGACCCGTCTCAACATCGCCAAGGAGAACGTCAAGGCCCTCAAATAGCCTCGGCGATGCATCCCCGCCAGCGTCGATCGTCTTGGTCCGCCCTTTCGGCCAAGCCTCTCGTCCCGGTGGCTCCTTAAAATTTTCGCTCTGCGTCTGCGCCGGCTGGAAAAGATGGCTGAACCGCTGCACCGCTCGTCCTGGCTGAGGGCTTTGCACTTTCTCTCCTCTCCCCCCCCCTCCGTCGCCATGCCATACCATGCCCTCTGATCCGGACCGGCGCTGCTCCTGCCCAGACGCCCCGGCTGTGTGCACAGACGACCAGCTATATACCTCCGTCTACATAGTCTCCGCCGACACCCTCCCGCTTCTTCCGTCCCCGCAGCAGGCGCTTCCCCCAAGCACAGTACGCCGACGCCCCCTCTGCAGCGATAGTACTATACCCGAGCTCCTCCACCTAGACTCTGGTTCCAACAACAACGACAGCGGCAACGACAACCGCCACCTTCGCATCGCATCTACGCAGATGCCCTCCGACACACACGCCGCCACCGCAACAGCACCGGCCCAGGCGAAGACGTCTCTTTCCTTCTCCAGCTTCGACAACCGCCGTCTCCCGATGCCCGTACTCCCCTCATTTCTCGGGATGGTGCAGGACACGCCGGCTCCGGACATCCAGGCGCCAGCAGCCTGCGGCGAGGGTGTCCGGGACAGTCGTGCTGCCAGCGTGGACGCAGCAGCCGAGACTGACGACAGCGCCAAGGACGACAGTGTCGCCAAACAGGATCAGGATCAGGACCAGGACCAGGACCAGGAACATGACACGAAACCGAAGAAAGGTTTTTCCCTGGCCTCCATCGACGCCGTCTCCTCGGCGACGTACCGAGATCAGTTTGGTGGTGCTGCTGCAACAACCGCAGGCGCAGAGCCAAGGACAGAGAGCCGGCAGCATTTTCCTCTCCCACTCCCGCTGCCTCGGCTGAACCTCCCGAACGGCCAGACTATGCCGTCGCCGATTGCCCACCAGCTCCCGATGCTGAACCCGCCCATGCTCAACATGATGCTCTCCTCGCCCCGGTCTCACGACTACTCCAAAAACAATAATAATACCACCAACACAACAAGTGCCAGCACGGGCGACCACCCGATCGCCGTCGACGACCACGCAGAGACACAGGTGCTCGAGGCCCTCACAAAACTCAGGTCCTCCAGCATGGGACCTTCAAAGGCATCCACGCCTGTGACATCTTCCTCGCCCTACTCGGCACCTGTCACGGCGGGTCCGGTGCCTGCACACGCCCCAGTCCGACTTCTCTGCTTCGGTCTCCTTGAGAGAGGCAACGAAGCCATCGGTTCCAAGCCAGACATGGTCCGTTGGGGATGCGAAAAGAGCTTCGACAACATCCAGACGCTCCGCACACACCTTCTTCACGGCAATTGCGTGCTCCCCTTAATGCCTCTTGGAAAAACCCTCGAGGGTCTCGACGAGAGCTCGAGACTGAAGACTGTCGATGACGCCCTCTCCAACTGCCTCTTGTCCAACGAAAAGCTCGCCTCGGACTCGAAGACGGGTTTCTGGGGCACCGTTTTGTCCTCTGAACACCCGTTCCAGAGCAGGTTGGCTAACCACGAGGGCGGCAAGGGCAAAGGTAATTCGACGTCGTCCTCATCCTCGTCATCGCTTTCGTCCTCGTCAGCCTTGTCGTTCCGAACACAGGGCCAGATCTCCATCTCCGACTTGGTGGAGGCTACGATAAAGATCGAAGAAAAGGAGAAAGAGGACCAGCATGGACATTCACAACAACAGCAACAGCAACAACTACAACAACAACAACAACAATCGGCAGCAGAGCCAAGTAGTCCGAAGGGGAAAACCAAGAGAAGCAAGACGGTCAGCAAGGGCGAGACTAAGGTGTCAAAGAAGAGTAAGGTCTTCAAGTGCTCCTTCTGCAGCAAGGTGTTTACGAGGAAGTCGAACCTCGACTCCCACCTGATCACACACAGCACCGAGCGCCCACACGTGTGCCAGGAATGTGGGAAGTCGTTTGCACGCTTGTCCGACCGCACCCGCCACGAGAGCACCACCCACAAGGCCACCAAGACGTTCCAGTGCCGAGGCGTGAAGAAGGACGGCGTCCGCGAGTGGGGGTGTGGTCACTTCTACTCCCGTGCTGACGGCTTGCGCAAGCACTTCAAGAGCTTTGCCGGAAAGCAGTGTCTCTACGACTTCCTCCGGGACCTCCACGGGGACACGGACGAGTTGTTCATTGCCTTCCGGGGCAAGCCAAGCCAGCACCAGGTTCTAACGACGACTTCAGCAGAGGCTCCTGGTGCTGCCACAGCCGCCTCTTCTTCTACGGCAACGGTCACAACTACAACTACAACTACGACAACAACAACGACAACGGCCACCGACGGCGGTGGCAGCACCAGCCCCGACGGCGGCAACGGCGGCAGCACCACCTTTGACTCGCCCGAGATGCTGCAGAACGTGGAGAGGGCCATCCGCAACGTGCGCCAGCACTGCGGATGGTGACCCCATGTCCTTTTCGACGATGACGTTGACGTTGACGTTGACGTTGACATCTCTGAGGCCGTCCCGACGCCCCGACAGGCCGCCTCCGGATAAACGTCCCCAGAGCCGAAGATAAGCCGGGCGGGCGGGAGCTGCACTTCCGCGCGGCCCAGAGAATCAGCACGGCCGGCCTGAGTCATGGTGCCGGGGCTGTCTGTGGCACCGAGGATGTTTCTGTAGCGGTGCCGGAGTGTATATCTGTGGATAGTTATAAGTAGCGACGTCCTGGCAGCAGCAGCAGCAGCAGCAACGACGACGACGACGACGACTACAAATATTCAGACAACAACCACCGTACGGCACACAGGATGGGACAGACAAACGCCGAACGAAAAACGGCAACGACAACTACCGCCATGACAACCATCAAGACGATGACCGCAGACCACAACATCGGGTTCCCCGTGACATGGGCGTTCTCCCTCGTGGACAGCGGGTTGCAGAAGGTGCTCCCCGAGAAAGTGCACGGTCCGCTGAAGGGCGTGTTCGACTACCTCGTCAAGAAGTGGTTCTTCATCGGGCTTGCCTCGTTCATCGCCCTATCACACTCGTATCCGAATGCCACAGAGGGGGTCGAGATGGACTACTGGTGTGTCGCCATCATCTTCTTCATCTCGGGGCTCTCCATCTCCACAAAGGATCTTCTTCTCAACATGGGCAACATTCATGCGCACGTGTCCGTCTTGGTGATGAGTTTCTTGATCACGTCGGCC
Organism: Pichia sp. NRRL YB-4149; assembly: GCA_030556025.1. Classification (NCBI taxonomy): domain Eukaryota; kingdom Fungi; phylum Ascomycota; class Pichiomycetes; order Pichiales; family Pichiaceae; genus Pichia; species Pichia sp. NRRL YB-4149. The sequence goes on along the minus strand of JANIWA010000029.1, from coordinate 2,786 downwards.
ATCGTTTTTGGCATCTGCTGTGGCATCAAGGCCGCCCACAACAGCGAGATCTCCGAGTGGATGTTGGCAGGTTTGATCGTCACACACACGTGTCCGACCACGGTGTCCTCGAATGTCGTGATGACGCGACAGGCCGACGGTAACGTGGCCCTCTGTCTCTGTGAGGTCATCATCGGCAACATGCTAGGTGCCTTCATCACTCCAGCACTCTCGCAGATGTATCTCTCCGGCACGTGGCAGTTTGCCAACCCGGCAAACGGAACCAGTGTGAGTGCCGTCTACAGACACGTCATGATGCAAATCGGCTTGTCCGTCTTTGTGCCGATGTTTGTGGGCCAGGTTGTGCAAAATATTATTCCAAAACAAGTCAAGTGGTGTCTGCGCTTCTTCATGTTGAACAAGGTCGGCACGTTCAACTTGCTCTTGATCATGTGGTCCTCCTTCTGCACGGCGTTCAGACAGGACGCCTTCACCTCCGTGTCACACTCCTCCATTATCATGATCTGTTTCTTCAACCTAGGCTTATACCTCTTCTTCACAGTGATATGTTTCTTCTACGCAAGGCCCTGGTGGATCCTCAAGTTCTTCCCACACAAGCCGGACGAAAACAGCACAACGCTCTACAAAATCAACTACTGGCTCTTCCGCCCCTTCTTCTACTCCAGAAAGGATACAGTTACGATCCTCCTCTGCGGACCGGCAAAGACCGCAGCCTTGGGCGTCTCGCTCGTTACCTCCCAGTACGGATCCACAAATCAGTACCTTGGTCAGCTCTTGGTGCCCTTGGTGCTCTACCAAGCGGAACAGGTGTTCACTGCTGGTCTCTTGGTCTCATTCATGAAGAGATGGATCAACAAAAAGAAGGTTCTCGACGAAGAGAAAACCAGTATTACAGTGGCGTCATCGCCTGAGGGTAGCATTGTCGGCACTGCAGGAGAAGCTAGTACTGCTGAGGGCGTCTCTGGCAGTGACGAGAGTGACCTCCAGTTCAGTGTCCTCGGCCCTTCGTTGAACGACCACGTCGACGACGACGGAGACTTGCCCGAGGGGGAAGAAGACGTTGTCGACGATGACGACGAGGACACTGAAGAGCTCGACAAAGCTTACGGGACGCACGTCAGTCCTGCCCGGTACGGAAATGGTGCGAACAGTAGCAGTGGCCGAAGCTCGCTGAAAACGTGAGTGGAAGGGGGGTTTTTCCACCCGGCTCTTTTCTCTATTCAATGCTGACTTTTCTAGTGTGGAAGCAGGGAAACGGTTTGGTTGGTCCCCCTAAGTTCTTGTAGTTTGTACCTCTGTACTTCTTCCAATCTTAGTAGATATCATTCATTCTTTACTTATAGTGTGGCGAACCTCCTGTGGGTGACTATTTCCGTGAGCGTCTCGCTGAGAGCGTCTGAGCTGAAGTGGTAGCCTGCGTTAGCTCCGTGTTTCCGAGGGTGTTTCTTTGCAAAAGCCATGCCATGTGGTGCTATGGCCTTTCAATGGGGGTGTACAGACAGCAGAAAGTCTTCTGGGGGTGTGTACGGGGCTGTCCGTACTGCAACATCAGGTGGGAGCAGATGTGAGAGCTCGACAGAGGGAGTTGTGCTATGTATGGTCAAGTGAAGGCTCCCTTGCTGTGAGGCGAGGTTGAACCCATAGGCTAGGTTTTTCTTGAGTGTGTTTTCTAGCCCACTGGATGCGCTTCAATTGGAGTGTATTGCAAGTATGCAGGAAATGGGGAATTTGATATCGTTAAAGGGTCGTGGGCTCAAATTGAGAAAAAGGTATAGTTGGGCATTTTCAAAGATGGAGAAAACACAGAAGGCAAATGCAAATAAAGAGTGGAAGACTGTGCATACTTGCTATCGAAGTAGATAGAATGTGTTTGGTTTGTCAATATATCACAAAAAAAGCACTCAAAAGACTCCTGTTTCTATCCTGAAAGAGCCGAAAAACAGAGTGCAAATTGCACGTGTTTACCCACACATTGAGCTTATCCTGTACGAGACAAGTCTATTTCTGGGGGTTTCAGCCTATTATTCAAAACATCCAGTCCAGGGCTACTTTCTGATTTACCCAAATAAGCTGAATTTGTTGTATTGGGAAAAAAAACAGTCAATGAAAAAAAACATCACAAAATTATATGCTTTGCAGACACTTATGAGGATCTCAAAACTTGCTTTGTTAGTCAGCTGCAGGTGCTCAATTCATGCTCAACTAGTGTGCTAGTGTCCGATGGGCATCGAACAACTCCCTACAATAGCATTCGAAGGTCCTGGTATGCATAAAGGATAGTTTCCGGCCAGTTTCTGCCTGGTTTCCGCTAGGATTGCAGAGGGACAAGCTGCACGGGGCCGCAACAACGTACTTCTGGCGTGTTCTTCCCGTGAAGCTCCGATTTTAGAGCCCTAGTCCTCGAAGAAAGGTCTCAGGTTTCCCCATTTGGCACAACAATTGCGTTGTTGCTTGCACTGCAGTGCATTTCCAGTTTTGAATCGCCGTTATTACAACTCAGCATGTTGGGCGTCAGCAATCTAACTGAATAACTCATCTGCTTCAACTACATACCCATCACCACGAAAAGAAGAAAGCGGTGTATGGATTGAGCAGGAAAGCATCGAGTGGGACACCCAGACGTCCCTGCTTCACACTGCTTGCTACGTGGCCGGCCTGACCAGTCCTGGATCCAGGAGTTCCGCTTTTCTTTCCTGGAAAAAATCTGCAGAGTCAATGCCTTTCTTCAGCAAGCATCTATTGCCCTCGGCAAACCAGAAAACCGGCTCTACTTGCTGTATTTACAC
>JANIWA010000028.1:0-148109 GCA_030556025.1 Pichia sp. NRRL YB-4149 | reverse complement strand
CATGTCGTCCGCATCCTCAACCACATCCTCCAATGTCACAAATAACCAATCCACCCCTCCTTCTTCTGCAACACGGCTGCCGTTTCATGCCTCGGATCTTTTTTCCCAGACGGGTCGTGCAGAGGCCGAATCCGACCTCGTCCTCCCTCTACTACAAGTATCACACTACACCTACTCCACAGAGCCCCTGGTCTGCACGGACGTTACCGCCACCACCGCAGATCTGCCCCAGCAGCAGTCCTGCCATCCACACGTAGTCCCCACGTGCTTCCTCCCTCTCTCTTCGGGGCCGTGTGGCCAGGGCCCCGTTCCGGGGTGCCACCTTGCCGAGGGGCACTGCACCGCCGCTGTCGTCGTGTACCGGGGTACAATGACACCCGCAAGGCACGGAGCAACATTATAGCCGGCGTTTTGCGGGCACCCTAGCCCCGCCAGGCCTGCTCCACCACCACAGCGGCATCGCCACCACCTCGCAGGTGCAGGGCACCCTCCCGACTGGAGCCGGGAGACGGGTCCCAGAAGCAGGGCACCCCGGCCCCTGCTATGTGCTCGAGGCCCGGTGGGAGGCGGAGATGGAAGACCCTTTTACCTCTTCGTCCACATCGCCTGCACATGCTGCGGCAGGTCCACACGAGGCCAGTTGGCTGCCTTTTGTCCTTTTAGCCTTTTGACAGCACACAGCACACAGAGCAGAATTCCATCGGCAGCAGGCTGGCTGGCTAGATAGATAGGCTTATCGGCGTCGATAGCGCACTACTGCCGCACGTCCCTCTGCACTGATAAAGTGTGGATGGATCGTCATGGACGGACACGGGCAGATAGCACGGGACGGCAGCCGTCCCTATTGTCCACCATCCACCACTGAGACCTCTATTGTCCCAATAGCATTGTCTCCCAAAAGTTACCCCCCTCTCCCCGTCTGTTGCATATAAAGCATATATGCTTTCCCCCCTCCTCTGGCCTGTTTTGCTCCCGGGCGGAGAGCAGGTAGCAACCATTTTCTTTGCTCCCTCCTCAACCAGTAACACCGGCTAGCCATGTCTGAAGTCAATCCTGTCTCAAGCCCTGCCCTCATCCTCTCACAGGTCATCTCCAACAATGCCAACGCGTTGGAGAACTTCGAGATCGAGCCTGAGGTCGAAGACGAGTTCTTCGACATCCCGCTCGAAGAGTTCCTCTACCATGCGAAGCTCCAGAGGGAGCTCGAGAAGTCACCTGACTACGGTGAGGCGGCTCCCACCGTGCCACTCTGGGAGGTCATCAGAACGAAATTGCTCAACAAGCCTCCTAGAAACACCCCCGTAGTAGAGACAAACTCCAACAGCTCCTTAAGCGGGCCAGAGAGCATCGAAAGAAATGAGAAGACCGATAACATCAACGTCATCGACGACGAAAAGTCCTACGACCTCATCAGCGAGCCCCTCCACACTTCTAGGGAGAATGCAAACAGAATGTTGAGAGTCGCCTCGTGGGGGTCTGTCTTCTACTTGATCACTACAGACATCCTCGGCCCCTCTTCTGCTCCCTACGCCATCTCCGAGTTGGGGTACGTCCCTGGTGCTCTCCTCTACTTTCTCTTTGGTATCACCGCAGCATACTGTGGTGTCTTGCTTTGGCACGAATTCTTGCAATTGGACTCCATCAAGTATCCTTTGAGAAACTACGGTGACATCGTCGGCCGTATTTTTGGTCGTTACACCCGTTACGGGATCGACTTCTTCCAATCCATTCAATTGTTTTGTAACGTCGCTGTCATCATCTTGGGTAATGGTCAAAGTCTTTCGCAGATTGCGAAGGGTAAGGGCTGCTACACTATCCTCATTTTTGTTTGGTCCATTGCCGGCGCTATTGTCGGCCAGATCAGAACTTTGGCAAAGTTTGGCTTCCTCGCCAATGCAGCCATTTGGATGAATGTCTTTGTCATCATCGTCACCATGGCCTGTGTATCCGCCTTTCCTCCAAACTTTACCGCTGCCGCAGGTACCACCGGTGCCGTCGAAGGAGCTATTCTTACCAAGATTGTCATCAGCGGTGCTGGCCCAAAGCAATTCCAGAATCAGCTTAACGCTTGCATGAACATCGTCTATTCCTATGGTGGTGCCCTCGTCTTCATTGAGTTCATGGCCGAAATGAAACGTCCATGGGACTTTTGGAAAGGTATGGCATGTGCCCAGATCTTCATCTTCACAATCTACTTGATCTACGCCATGGTCATTTACCATTACCAGGGCCAGTTCGTCATTAACCCGGCCAACCAGGGCATTTCCAACTACGGCTGGCAGACAACTACCAACGTCATTGGTCTTGTCTCGGCGTTGATCGCCGCTGGTCTTTATGGTAACGTCGGTATCAAATGTCTCTACTCTAGTGTCTTCCAAAGATTCTTCAAATGGCCTTCTCTCACCTCCAAGTTTGGCCGTTGGATATGGTCCGTCTTCGTATGTGTCTACTGGGCTATCGCCTTCATCTTTGCTGCTGCTATTCCGAACTTCTCCTCTCTCGTCTCTTTGGTTGGAGCAGTCTGTATCCTCCAATTCAGTTACACCTTCCCATTCATCATGCAGTTCGGTTTTGATATCCAAGTCGGTGCTATGGTCGCCGACGGAGAGTATGATCCAGTCAACAAGATCACACACAGAATTGACACCTGGAAGAACTGGTCAAGGTGGGCAAGGGGGTACAAGCAAAAATGGTTTGCTAACACTTGTCATATTATTCTCTTCCTTGCTTCCGCTGCAACTGCCGCCTTGGGTATCTACGCTTCCTCCATGTCTTTAAAGGCTGCCTTCCAGAGTGGTTCTACAAGCTCTTTCACGTGCAAGTCGCCTGTAGCTTAATCTCTAAGATGTAATTGCCGGTTTCCCTTATTAAATAGACCTATTCTTTTCATTTGTATCGGTTTTTTCTCTTTTTGTTTTGTATACTTTCTACTTATTTCAATATCAGTTTCCATTTGCAGGTCAAGAAAAGCAGCTCTCTGGGGACCTTAATATGAACCCACTAATTTAAGCATAAAATTAAAACAGGGAATTTTCTAGTTGTACAAATAATACATAAGTGTTTTACGCAAGCATTTGCTTACACGTCGTCAGAATTAAAAGGATGGTTCTTTTTCAAAGTTATAATATACATCCGCCAGAGTCTTCTTTCTCACCAGGAGCCCATAAACCCACCCATATTGTTGGCTTGACCTTGGTCAATATTGCCACTGGAACCAGATTCATGCTGAAATCGTGGCTGCTGTTGTTGTTGTTGTAAAGGTTGTTGCTGAGTTTGAGTGCTGGCAGCTCTCGCGAGAATCTGTTCGGGACTCAAAATGGACATGAAATTCTGTTGGTCTTGTGATTGGTTTTGAGATGGAGTCACAGATTGGCTTTCGGAACCTCGTTGTCCTTGTTGAAGTATGGCCAATGGTGTCATTTGTGAAGTCACCTGAGGGGTCTGTGCTTGACCCTGAGTGCCGGGTCTCCTCTGGCCATTTTGAGGCTGCACTGGAAAATCCTCTGCTCCAAAAGCATTCTGCTGCTGGAAATTGAATTCAGGAGTGTTAGCAGACGCTGGCATGTTTAAATTACCGCCAAACCCGTTGGCTAGGTTCACATGCGGAGATTGTGCTGAACCAGTGAAATTCGGAGTTGCTGCATTACTCTGCTGTTGTTGTTGCTGTTGTTGTTGCTGTTGTTGTTGTTGAAGAAATTCTTGGTACAACTGCTGTCTTCTTAACAATTCTTTCTGGCGAGTGGTGTTCCACTCGGCAGCATTGTTAATGTTTATTTTAGCGGCATTACCAACAGGTGGGATATGTTCTGTCTGTGACGCCTGCTTCGAGCGAATAGGGCCCTGTGATTGTGGAGGAAGAGCACCTTGATTTTGTTGCTGGAATGCAGGATTGAACCTCTGATTCGGATTTTGAGTTTTTTGGCTTTGAGATTGTTGTTGCATCTGCTGTTGTCTGGCCAATGCCATCTTTTTCTGGAAAAACGGCATTGCTTCGGGATAAAGCTGGTTTAGTAACTTGTAGTGGTCAAACAACTCCAAGCACTCGGGAGGAGGATACACCATCTGAGGGAGAGTATAATTTCTTTTGGGATTCGAAGTGCTGGAATAGATATCATTGATAGAGGCTAGACAGGTCAAGTTGTAGTGTATTCTCTTTAAATAATTGTGATACAGCTCTTTCTTTTCATTGTAGTTTGGAGATGACATGTTCTGCTGATTCAGAACATATTGTTGTAGCGCAACACACTTGTACAAAAGTACTGTATTTATCTGTAGTAGCACCTCTATACGTCGTTTGTCAATCGCTTGGTCCATCTGAGGAGGCTGAGACATGTACGCCTGCAGCAAGGAGTTGAAGGACTGTTGTACTGCATTCATTGAAATGTAGCTATTTTCTTGCGTTCACGTTAGTAGTTGACAATTTCTAGGGTGGTTCAACCACTCAAACGCACTCGAGAAACCTCAGATATGAAGAACTCCTTCTGAGTGAAGTCAAAGAGAGAGAATAAACAAGCTGAAAATTAAGGGACCGCGCTGAGGATTTTGAACTCTCTCTGTGATACAAAAAAACTAGAGAAAAAGCAAAAAGATAGCGCATTGATCGAACCCAGGATCGAACTGGGGACGTTATGCGTGTTAAGCATATGCCATAACCAACTAGACCATCCGACCAATTACGTTTTTGAAAGACAGACCAATTAATATGTAGTTATTTCCCAAAATAAGGAAAAATGGTTTGATAGTTTTGTCAGCTGAAAATGGTCGCCCGAAATACTTAGAAGTTTCTGTTAAAGCCTCATTATTCTTTCTTGGAAATTTATTACCAATAGTTTGAATACAATGCTCGCAATCTTAGGAGACTCAATATATAAAGTACATATTGATCAATGTTGAATCCAGAAATACAGGTACAAGTGGGAAAACCACTTGTATTCATAGACACTCAATATCGGCTATCTTTACTGGTTTTAGATTACTTTGATGCCGTTTAACCTCTAGGTGTTTCGTATTTCTTACCTGATAAAATCATCTTCGGCGTTGCCTTAGTTGGTAATTCTTATGAATTACGGCATTGCTTTTCTCATCAATTTTATCATGTCTGAATATTCATCGGCTACGGCATATCTCAACAAGACTCTCCCGGAGTATCAAGCTAAGTTTTCAAATAATCGTTGACTCAGCCATCCGGCTGGGATCTATACTGCCTAAAAATATTCAACTTCACCACCTATAGTAAGAAAGATCCAGAAAGCAAATAGAAGCGACGATAAATACCAATCATCACTTTTTTTAGTTTTTTTCCCTTTTTAGAACACCAATTCAATCTGTCACTGTTCTGCTGCTAATACTTGAAACCAGGAGTTTACAAAAACTTGAGAAGCTGCCGCGTGCATGTCTAAAAACAGCCAGATAGAAGATGCAGTTGTTATCGCACCTATCGTGACTTGTCGGAATTCTGAAGTACATTAACAGAAGGGAATATTCACTGGCATTCTCGGTTAATAATCATAATAGTGTTAGTAAATAGTAAAGCTGGTAAAACCAGTTTTGGGCCACTGATTCGAGCATCTCCTTACTGTACTCCTCAAGAACAAGGTGCACAAGGCATTACTTCGCTTTCCTTCAATTACGAAATCATTCTTTTGAATTCATGCCATTTGGTAAATGTCTATCAAGAGATTATTCTTGACCGAACGTCGATGCTTAATATCCTATATGGCGTATTTCTTGGTTTGTTATAAAAATACCTTAAACAATAAAATGTGTACTATAAATTCAGAACACTGATACAAGATGTTTTGCTCCTGTATTTGTAGACTCAATGAGTTGGCCAGATTTATCAGTTTTAGATTATTCTGATACCATTTTTCTTCCGAGAACTTACTCTATTTGTTACTCCCGTCTTTTCCCTATCTCTGTCGGGAATTTCCTGAATAGACTTTCTCCGACAAGTATTGGCATCTTATGCCAACAATGTTAATAGTAAAGTTGTTGGAAACTCTTGCTATTCTGGTAGGCATTCTTTTCAACCACAAAATACATACAGTTATGAAAATATAATCTCAAAAAACAAGAAAAACCTAAATGCACTACAATGTCCCTTTTTCATTAAGAGCAGAAGAAGAAGTGCATACCTGTTTATTCCAATTTCTAGTAAGTCGTGAGTCCAGCTGTAAACCTCCGAAGTAATGTCTTCTGTTTCTTTTTTCCATTGAATACAATTGCATTTCAAAATTTTTTAGAATCTGGGACAGAGCTTTAACTTTACCGCAAACACAATTTTAGATGAAGTCGGGCAACAAGTGAAAAGTTTGAGCATATTTTGAGTGATAAGAAGTTTTTTTATCATAGGCAATAATACTGGTATTTTACATTGACTCACAACCAAAAATTGTGTCTTTGGTTCTGGCATCACATTGTGATTGATGGTAAAACATCGTAGCGAAAAGATACCCACGAGGAAAGATCCTAGGCACTATAAATGCGCAGACACACAATTAACAGGAAAAGTTCTCTAAAACTATGAACATAGGTTTGTTGTAAAAGTAATTTTTTTGTGTAGCAGTATTGAACATTTCTATAACTGCTGGAATGAAAGTCTCATAGCAGATTAGGCGTATCAGCAGGTCGTTTGATCATACGAAGATATCGATGAAGTTCCAAGATTTCCCATTTGGGTAATTTTTTTTGTTCAACGGCGTACCTACGCTCTTAGTTTCATGCTTATCAAAAGGGTCGATATGAACTCTAGTAAGGCCTTTGGCATTGTTACTTATACCACCGGCTCACTTTTTCTCTCTTAATTGAGGACCATGATTACATCTGCAGGGTTGTTGCCTTCATCTCCAACAGTTGCAAGGACGGATGACAAATCATTGTCCCCTGATGAAGGTTCTTCCTCTTCTTTTCTGCGAAACGATTGTTTGAAATACCATTCACTTTTGGATACTATACATGCCAAAATATATAGGTACAACAGCTTCGCAGAGCTTCTTCAATATTTGAAAACTACTTTACAAATTCATTCTCCACATATTGATTATCCTTCCAAAGAAATTCTTTTGATGATTATCACAGGTACTCAGTTAAGCCATATAGACGAGAAGTCATCAGAAGGACTACTCAATTTGTCAGTTTCATGTATTGAGTATATGAATGAGCTGCTAAGTATTCTTGAAAGTCCTTTATCATTTGATGATCAAAATCAACAGAGATTTCATGATGAAGAGGTTTCCAATTTATACGAGAAGTTACAAACGTTATTTTCTTTCCTTAAACCTGCAGTGGAGTCTAGACGCTCCAAAAGAAAGAAAAATAATATCAACAATACCCCTTCGGTTTTATCTATAGATGACTCAACGCTTGATTACTCAATGGAAGAGAATATGAATGCGTTAGACAACGAATTAAGAAATGACAAGATTCAGTCACTATTTGAGATCTCGACAAACTCAGATAAATTTAACACCGCCGATACATTTTTTGGAATAAAATACTTACCAGAAACTGAGAAAAACCTATGGAAGTACTTCATCTTTGCCTTCAAAACTGCTAGCAAGCTTACAGAGATTGAAAGAATTGATTCCTATGAAAGTTACAACGAGACGTGGATTCGATGGCGAGAATTTCTAAATATTATCATGAGGTTCATGGAACTAGAATTGAAAAGATGTTCCGATATAACTACTTCTCTATTTGCTTTGAACCTTGTGAGTATATCTGGATGTACAAACATTTTGGAGATGGAACAAGATCAATACATGGATTGTCTACTCACGTTTTCCGACTATGTATTCACCAGCTCAAGATCAGCATTCCACGTTTCAGCTATAATTCCTCTAGATTTGACTTTGAGTCAGAAGTACAATTTTCCGAGCAACCCATCAATGCTAGAGTATAAATATCATGGTTCAGGTATTTGCTTGGACTCCCTTCCCACAAGGTCAAGACTAGTACGAATATGCTGGAAATACTTACTTCGTCTTCCTGTTGATGCAAATATAAAGACCAGATTTTGTAACAAGATTGCCAAAGAACTATTATTGCTTGAACCAAAAGAGTTGCTGAATTTTTTTTTTGATGGGTTGTCTAGATTGGATAGTAAATCTGTCGGGGAGGACATCCTTTTTGCTGCTTCATTTGAGATGATGAGGCTCATGTCAAGAACATGGACTATGACATCCGAAAACTTCGTGGAAAATTTCGAAATATATCTGATGCAGCTCAAGCTTCTATTTGATTCAGCTATTGAGATACCTAATTCTCAGGCAGAATCTGAATCACTGAATAAAGTGAAGACTCCTAGCGATGAATTAGAAAAGTGTTTCATCCTTTCTAGATTTCAATTACAAGTAGTCCTAAGCTTCATCCACCTAACAGACGAAGAATGGCATCTTCTTGACGATATTACTTTTACTGCTGATGGTAAATTGGTTTCTTTGGGATTCACAGCAAGGAGGTTTCAAACTTCCACCCATTAATCAACATAATCATTTATAGAAAAGTAGTATTTAAATAGAACAGAACGAATATCATTCGACCTGAATATTGACAAGGAAATCAAGCATTTTCCTTACCGATAACATATGCACTGGAATCACATTATAGTACGACTCATTGTCAGACAGCTCCCTTTCACGCTCTTTAGCTCGTTGCCTCTTTTGCCGTTGTTGCATGCGATGGAATTGAAAATACTGCTGCTGAATAAAGTGTTTTTCCTTTTTCCTTTCTGCTCTATCATTTCCGTAATTCTGGGCATTGCCAGCAACATTAAGCCCTAAACCAGCTGAAGAATTAACGTTCTCATCTTCCCAACTACCTCCACCTTCGTCATCATCGTCGTCTTCACCACTGTCGTCGCAATCCACATTACCACATTGTCTCAAAATCCCAATTACGCCGTAGTATGGGGCCAGCGAGCTTAAATTACGATACTGAATGAGTAGAGTTTTCAGAAATTTAGTTGTACTGATTCCTGACTGACAGCTTAGCAAATTAATCTCCAAAACTCTGTTTTTGGTAGCACCCTCACCCGTGTTTACCAAGAAACCAGTTCTCAAAGGCACACGTGGTTGATTAGCAAGCGGCTGAGAAACTTGTAATACTAAACCGTAACACTCGTCTGATATGTCAACCAAAATGGGATTTTGAGATAAATTGTCCTGAACAGGATTGTCTTCCAGTAGAGGCTGTAATGTCTGTATTGGTACCGGAACTTGATGTAAACTGACGTCCATTGGCGACAGTACGGTATCATACGAGGGAGTGTACATTGAAACATCTGGACTTTCAAATTTTGCACTACCGGCTAACTGATGAACATAGTTACTTGAATTTACTAGTATATTTGCAGGTGTCTGTGACTGGGAATTTGTGGAAGCCACAGTGTAGTTCATATCCTTGAAAGTTTCTTCTTTCTTCTTAGAATTCAGTGCATGTCCAGGGTTGTTTGACAAAATCAAAGTTGAAGACTCTATTTCGGCGGTCATAACAACAAGAATCAGGTCATTGTTTTTCATAGATAATCTCTTCCACTCGGCTAGCTCATCATCTGGTATGATATTATTTAATCTAGTTAGTATGACAAGGCATTTCCCAGGAATTTGAGAAACATAGTCCATTGTGATTTCCATTATATCATCTGCCACCTTCTCGAAACTTGGACTCCCTTCAATATTTTCATCGATATACCAAGACTTGGTATAATTCAGCTTTCCGCATTGACTGATCCAACTAGCAACGCACCACTTTTTATCAATGGACCTTTCGTAACATAAGTGCAAAAAAGTCTCGTTTTCTATAAGCTTTGTTGCAGGCTTTTTAGTCAAGACAAATTTGACAGATTTTGGAATGTCTTTTTCAATCACAAACATACTTTTTCTGTCTTTGAGAGCCATCTGCGTTCCATCGTTAGGACAATTATTGTAAAGCTCCAAAACGAGGTTAATATAGTCTTTGTCAGTAAATATAACAAATTGTCCATCATCCCTCAGATAAAATGAATCCACTCCAAACGCCTTGTAAAACAGGGTGATAGGCAATCTGGCAATCGTCTTGTTTTTTCTCTTCTTCTTCTTCCTGGTTGTCTCATTGTCGCTGACGTGCTTCTCAACTAACGAAGATTCAAATATATGTGTTACTTCTGCCATTTTTATCAAGGAGTTCAAATCCTGAAATGGATCGACAAACATAAGTAAGACCTTACTTATATTTTTCATGGTGCACTCATTCTGTAAGTCCTCGACTACAGAAAGCAACTGTTTCTGTGCACAGTCCCAATATTGAGATTCATTGCCTTCTCCGTAAGAGACTTCAATAATGCCTGAGTCATTTAATTTTTGAATTTCCCCCAGGTTACAGCCTTTGTAGTAACTTGCTATTCCATCCAAAAAATGCATGGCCCTTTTACTAAAATCTTCATTAGCCTTTGGAATTACAAATAGGATGCTGAAGTCTTTAACATTTTCAATAGGCTCCAAATTCATCATTTTCCAGAAATTGAGACTTACCTTATTGACAATGATATCCTGGTTCAATCTTTTCAAATTTAAAACCGTAGGATTGATTCTGAACAAATTATCGGTCGAAATAGTTTCACTCAAGTCAATTCTCTGAAATTCGTCACTGAACTCATCCATATATTGAGGTGCCAACTGATTTTGTTGGGCATCTGAAAAAGGGATATTTAGCATGGGAGAAGATTCGTAGTTATTGTCGTCATAAATCTTGTGTTCGAGGTCAAGCCTGTTTCTGCTGCCAAGAGATGCTTTATTGCTCGTAGAATTCAAGCCAAAAAGACATTCAAATGGTTTCAATTGCTTTGATTCTTTGTCGGAATCAATCAGCTCATAACAATTCACCTTGCATATACCAGGAAATAATTTGTAAAGCAAATATTCCACATCGTTATCTAGTACTGAAGGGCATTCCCTGCTTTGAACAAGCATATTTAGCATTTGATTATTCAAATATTTTTGGGAGAATAACACATACTCCTGTAAAATTGGAAGCAGTGATGATATTCTGGAAGGTTCAATGGTAAGTTTGACAGATTGCAAAAAGTTAAAAGGTATCTGAATCGGTGCCACCGGACGTAGTACGTAAAACCATGAATTAGGAATTTCTATGCTGCTAACATCATTAACGATTTTTTCTTTGCTTGAATCGTTATCCAGCCGAGAGTCAGTTATAATATCTGAATTGTTGCTGTTCAAACGTCTTTCCTCGTTAAGCTGGATAACACCAATATCATTGTCAGCTACAACACTATCATCATCATTGTCCTCGTCATCAAAATCTAAATCTAGCTCGTCATCATCATTGATGCTATCGAAAATTGTCTCAAGTTTTCTCCTTTTAGATGTGTTGCCATCTGTCCCGGGAACAGCAATACCAAACCCAACAGAGGCTCTGTGTCCTAAGAAGCCCACATCAACTGAAAGGTCTGATGAATTTTTTTCCTCTTGCTCGTTTTCGTCATCTTCAAGCTGACCAGCAACACTTGTTTCGTTTTCAAAAGGTTTTAAATCACCGACATTCTGTTCAGATTTAGACATACCACCCAAATCGTATAGTAAATTATCTTCTTTGTAGTCATCTGCTATATCGAGCACGTCATCATCGCTATCTGAAATTAAATCATCAGCTGAAGGAGCCAAAACATCAGTACTTTTCCCAGGCCCATGCATGAGGAAAGATGGCGTAGTCAAATTAGCAATGTGATTGAAGGTGCTCTCGGTAACAGGAGTTACAGACTTAGCTGTTTGATTTTTGGAGTTCTCGGAGAATGAATCCAGATATTTGGGATCTAAGGGGTCGGAGGCCGAGTAATTCATGCTGCCACTCTTTTTGACAAAGAATTTGCCCCCATTACTATACTTACTATCAATGTCTTTCTCAATCAAAGGGTTGAAATTTAAAGGAGAAAAAACAGATTTCTTTTTCTCCTTTGGGGTCAGAGAAGTGAGTGGCTTGAATAATGGCTTTTCTTCTGTCGAGACTGGAGAAGAGTCTTCGCTGGAGGAAACAGGGGGAGCAAAAATTTGAAAAGGAATCGGAGATGGTGCACCCGGATCTTGGTACAAAGGCGATGTATCAAGTACACTTGGATTCAGGAGAAGGTGACTTGTCAAATCATGAGGGGAAATTGTTGAATCTTTTCTCAAGGTGCAGAAGCTTGATTCGTCGTTTTTCACAATTGACGGGCTTTGCTGGCTTTCCTTCAAGTTTTCAACTATAGGAGACGCAGAGGCTCTTTGATGCTGATCACTATCATCAGCTGAATTGTCGAGTAAGTCCACATGATCTAGGTTTTCTGCCTTTAGTGTAGTAGTTTCGTTGTCGATGAACTCAGAATTTTCAAAATTTTCTAATTCAGCTAGCTCCTCATCAACTTCTCTATCTATATCTTTTTGATTAGTCTCAATTTCGTCATCTTCTGCGGAATCCCCAAAAAGATCCCCCCAATCCTCTTCAAAATTGGAATCAACTTTTTTGTCGGGGGAAATGGAACTTCCATTCTCTTTGTTATTGTCCATCACGTTAGCCATAGATTGGTCATTTTCAAAAACATCTCGTAGTTCCTTTTGGAAATCGTTTTCATCAGCGTGCCTTGAGTTATTAATGAGATCCAAATCATCATCCCCCTTTTGTTTGAATAAGTCGTCAAAACCATCATCTACTCTCATCATATCATTTATGCTGTCAATTCCATTATCATTTAAATTTTTTAATGGCTTCAATTGCTGGTCCAAACTATCAATTTCAGGCTTGAAGTCAAAACTTTCGGGAAACAACTCTGATCTGCCGTTGTCCACTCTCTCAGGATTTGTATCGGGGAGTTTAGGAGGAGTCATGGAAGCGGTTGTTTTTCTATCTAGTTGAGTGTCATCTGTATCGTGATCTACGTTTCTAGATGAACCGTTTTCTTCTTTGACCCTGGTACTTTCTATATCTCCTAAAATATCGACAAACTCGTCCACAACTTGAAATGGATCATCGATTGTGAATGTTTCCGGCAGAAACACATCACTCACCGAAGAGCCTGGCGTGGAGTCAGATGCAAACTGAATGAAACATAGCTCTAGCGGCCAATATATAAATTTTTTACTTGTTGATGAAGTACTTTGCAAATAGTTTGCAATCACAGGGGCAGCACTACTGGAAGAAAACCCCATAGGATGTATTTTGATCCATAACCTTTTATCGTTTATTGAAGACGGGGTTTGACTCAGATCAATATCATTGAAAGTTTTCAAAATGTTGAAAAGTTTTTCGTAATTTTCAGGAGGTTCATCTGTAATAGATTCCGAGTATGAGCTACCTGCAACCAAACAACGTATTCCCGAAGGGGCGATATAAAGGGCGAACTTGGATTTTTCGTCTAAAATTTTGATTGAGCCATTGCAAGTCACGGTAATGTAGTCAGTTAATTTGTAGAATACCTTTTTTAGGCTTGTCATGTTTATGATCAACTCGTTCTTCTGGTTCAATGACGGGCTTAGTTTGAGAATGGAGTAAGGTACCAATTTTTTCAGTATCTTCTTCTTTTTGGAGGCCGTTGTAAAGTCTGGAGCACCCTGCGTAGTTACAATGGCTTTTTGTATCATCGAGGAAGAAATCAAGTGGCCACTATAGGGCAGTATATCAATTGACAATGACTGGTTTGATGTCTCGAAAAGTGAGTGTGCTTTCGTCATTCGCTGCACTACGTACTTGTGAACTGCCCTGAGAAAACTCAAATAGACCACGTTTAGCGACTTTTTCTGTAGTTGGTTCTGTGCTGTGTGGTTATTAGAGAAGGTGATTCCAAAGATTTTGTCAGCATCAAATGTGGAAGCCGAGATCAACTTCAACGAGAGACTGTTCTCATTGATGATATTGCTCATTGCATCTTTCAACTGGTTGAATCCGACACTTGAGTCAAAACTCTGGTTAGGATCTTCAACCTGTAACTGGAAGAGACAGAGTTCCTTCTTCGCAATCCAGGTGATTATGTCGTTGATCTGATAGTCGTTCGCCAACTTATGCTTGATCATCTGCTCGTACTTCATGATCTCGTAGGTCGATCCAGCCGCGTTCATGTTCGATCCGGTTGCACTGCTGCTGGAGGGACTGAACTGGTAAAAAAAG
The DNA here is from genome assembly GCA_030556025.1 of Pichia sp. NRRL YB-4149. NCBI lineage: Eukaryota > Fungi > Ascomycota > Pichiomycetes > Pichiales > Pichiaceae > Pichia > Pichia sp. NRRL YB-4149. Next base: position 133,979 of record JANIWA010000028.1, on the reverse strand, counting down.
CAGTTGACGTTTCTCAAGCAACAGAACTTGTAGTAATTGGTGAAGGTGAGTAATCTCTCGTTGGACTGATGTGATTGTGGAGGGACCTGTGAGTAGTTGTTGTAAGGAGCAGAACCGGCAACAAAGGACGGCGTCAACGGGAAATTTGCTATTACTGACGCTGGAGCACCATTGCCACTTCCACCAAGCCCCCCGGCGGCTGCCACGCCGGCATTTCCCCCATTACTGCCGTTTGGCTGCAGTAAACTCGAGGGTGTTTTGAAGATCGGATTGAAATCCTCGATCTTGAACATCTTTCAGGGCAAAATCAACCGTTCTTCTCTCCCTTCAGTTTTCTCAATCTAAAGAGACGACCCATATGTCCCTCTTTTCCTTTCTTTCGAGCACACACGTCTTTAATACACGTATTTCAGATAGCGGCTCGAAAGGACCCCATAGAGAGATAGGTCTGATTCATGTCACCACAGGACCAGTGCACGGGTGCGTGGGGTGGTAGTCTTCTAGGGCAATCGACGCGTCGCTTGCTAGCGTCGGCCTCGGTGGAACATCAGCCACAGCATCAGCAGGATGCCTAGCGACCCGAGAGGATGAGGATGAGGATGGGGAGAGACCCAAGTGGCCCATGGCTGGCTCGTTTTTAAGGCAGATCACTGGCCTCGGGCGTGTCCTACTTGCCCACTCCACCAGACCAGCTGCCAGCACACCCGTCATTCCACACCGCTCCAAGTGCCATCCTTTGCTAAACAAAACATCCCGGCTTGTTCAGTCCTGAGCCCACTGGAGAATTCTGTCTTGCCTCCATCTTGAGCAACACTTGAATTTTTTTCAGCCTCCCAGAATCGCCCCTCCAGATTGCTAATTGGACGGTTCCGGAGAGTTTGGTGCATCCTCACTTGCCCACTTCCCCATTTGACGCCCCCGGCCCCCGTCGGTGTCGAAAAGCTGTGCCCGAAACAAACACACATTAGACGGATAAACTTTCCCAAATTCTGACCCCTTGCACCAGCTATGCTTCAGTCTCTCGCCTTGTGGAATCCCTCCTTCACGTCTGCGATGCAGACAGAACTGGAGACAGGAGACACTCCATTCACGATATTCAACTTCTCCAATGTGGATGCCAACAACTACCCGTCCACCAGGTCGTGCATTTTGAGAGGGTTCCTCTTCGACCAGGAGAAGACCAATGTGTTGGTCTTCACGACTGACAAACGCTCAAGCAAATACAAAGACTTGCTGGAGAACCCGAGGTTCGACGCATGTTTCTACTTTCACAAGATAAAAAAGCAGTTCAGGTTCAGAGGGACTGTCAGGATGATCAGCGACGATCTCACCCCTATCGTGTTGTACGAGAGCCCGAGTGTCCACGAAGAGCCCACCATCAGCAAAGTAGATTCGGATACGTCGTCGGTGGATGACGAGAACCAATCCTTGATAAGCCAGTACCTCTCATTATCCAACAACGAGGGATCCAGTAAGATTTCGGAGCCTTTGCACTACAAGTTGTTTTCCCCCAGCTTCATAAAGTCGTTCGAGGACTCATCGGTGTCCCTCACAGACCTGGGACACAAGATGAACAAAACGGAGTTGGTCTCTACGACTCCGACCGCGGAAGAGTGGGAGCAAGAGCGTCTCCGTGTCTGGAACGAGCTATCTCGAAACATGAGAAAGTCATTCAAGAAGCCCCTACCGGGGTCGCCGTTGACAGAGGAGAACAGAAAACTACTAGACGCAATCAATAGAGGTGTTGATGGTAACAACTCGTCTACAGGATATGAGAATTTTGTGGTCATCTGCATGTTTGTCGACTTGGTGGACGAGGTTGTTCTGGGCGGAAGCGGCTACGACAGACGATACCTCTATAGAAGAACGCACCATGATACCTGGAAGGAACACGAAGTGTGCCCATAGCTTATGTATATACCTGTAAATTTCACGAGATTCCTACGTTCCCGCTTTCTCTCTTATTTTTGTTGTTTCCAAAGTTGATTATAATTTCATGACTACGAATACGAATACGAATACGAATACGATTACCATTGCGGCCTCTTACATCCTCCCCGCCGATGCGACGAGCATTGTTCCTTTCCTGGTAAGAGCCGCAACTCCAGCAGCCGGCTAGTACGAAAACCATCCGCCGACGATAACACCGTTTGTTCGGAGACGGGTATCCGCATCCGGCGGCAACAAGAACACCCACACTAAAGCCCGTGCCCATGGGGCATACGTCAAATAAAGCACTGCAGCTGAGTCATCCGACCTAGATCCGCTGCCGCTACCGCTGTTGCAAATTCACCTCTCAGCACACCCACACCCACTCCCCATTCCTGGCCTGGACTGTCAGCCTGGTTGCTGGCAATGCGAGCCAACCAACCAGCCAGTTAGCAAACCTCCGCCCCATCTGCAAAACCCCCCCGGCCGACGTCGCCCCTCTCTATCCGAACCGCTAAGAGCAATAATACCCAAGTTGCAGAAGTCCGCAGCGAGCCCGGGCAGCGTGGGGAGAGGCCCCAAAGCGGTTAGCGGTATGTTGGCGGCTGTTTTTGGAATGTGCTGGCGGCTACGCTCTTGGCTGAAGACCACCGATCGGAGCACATCTCTTTGGCGGCAATCCCATCAGCTTTGACGGTTTCCACCGTTAAGTCACATAGCAGATTTATGCCGTTACTGTCGGCGATGCCTGTCCTGCGTGTGATTATAAAAAGGGGCCTCTTCACCCTTTCCTTGAAACTATTTTTTTCCAATTGATTCATTAATAGTGCATCACCTCTATTTACTTCTCCTCTTCATTGTCTTCCTGTTCCTGTCTCCCAAAACAAGTCCGGTACTTCACGATGTCCTACACATCCAAGCTTTTCTCAAACGAGCCAGTTGCTCCTCTTGTTGTAACTGAGTCTATTCCGGGGCCTAAGGGCCAAGAGGCTATCAAGACTCTTGGTACTGTGTTTGACAACAGATGCACTTACTTTGTTGCCGATTATGAGAAATCGTCCGGTAACTATATTGTTGATGTTGATGGAAACGTCCTATTAGACGCCTACTGCCAGGTGGCATCCATCGCCTTGGGTTACAACAACCCAAACTTGATCAAGGCTGCTAAATCAGATAAGATGATCAGAGCTATTGTCGACAGACCAGCATTAGGTAACTTCCCTGGTGCAGATTTCGAATCCTTGCAAAAGGATTTGTTGAAGCACGCTCCAAAAGGCCAGACCCACGTTTGGAACGGTTTGTCTGGTGCTGACGCCAACGAATTAGCTTTCAAGGCCGTCTTCTTTAACTACCAGTCCAAAAAGAGAGGTTTCAACAAGCCTTTCACCGAGTTGGAGGAAGAAACCTGTATGTTGAACAAGGCTCCAGGTAACCCTGAAATCGCCATACTTTCATTCAAGAAGGCTTTCCATGGTAGACTTTTTGCATCTGGCTCTGTCACCAGATCCAAGCCTGTGCACAAGATGGACATGCCTTCTTTTGAATGGCCAACTGCAGAATTCCCAGCTTACAAGTATCCTTTAGAGGAAAACGCAGACTACAACAAGAAGGAAGATGCAAGATGTTTGGCTCTTGTTGAAGAAAGATTCCAAAATTGGAAATGTCCAATTGCAGGTGTCATTGTCGAACCAGTGCAGTCTGAAGGTGGTGACAACCATGCTTCTGCCACTTTCTTCCAAGGTTTGAGAGACATCACCTTGAAGTACGATGCTAAATTGATTATCGACGAAGTTCAAGCAGGTTGTGGTGGTACTGGTATTATGTGGGATCACGAAAGATACAACATCACTCCTCCTCCAGATCTCGTTACTTTTTCTAAAAAGATGCAATCTGCCGGCTACTGGTTCCATGACCCGGAATTCATTCCAAACATGCCATACAGACAATTCAACACCTGGTGCGGTGATCCAAAGGGTATTATTATGGCGGCTGCAATCTGTGATGAAATCAAAGACAACAACTTGTTAGAGCCCTTGAGAGAGACAGGTCTCTACTTTTACTCCAAATTGGAGGCTTTGCAAAAAAAATACCCACAGCTTGTTTCTAATTTGAGAGGCAAAGGTAAAGCTTGCTTCTTAGCTTTCGATATGCCATCGGGTGAAAAAAGAGCAGAATTCTTAGGCAAGATGAGATTGGCTGGTATCAACGTCGGTGGTTGTGCTGAAGTCGGTGTTAGACTGAGACCAGGACTCATCTTTGAGAAGAAACACGTTGACATTTTCATCGCTGCAATGGAAAAGGTACTGCCAACTTTATAATGATTGAAAAACACATGGTGTCTTGATGTGTGTACATATATATAATTTAATAGAGTAAAAAAATTCGAAAATTAAAAAAAAATCAATAATGAGTTTGGGTATTTTAATTTGCTGAGCATCCTCAAAAGTATCACTCGATTATATGGCATTGCCTATATCTGCTCCCTTCATTTGTGGTAGCTGAAGATTTCTGTTGATATAGACATTGGATAAGGAGAAAGCACTACTTTCAAAATGAGAGAATATAGATTGGTGGATTATCTTTTTCTAGCATTTTTGTCTTCTTTTTATTTATTTTCTAACTTCTCTTTTAATGAATCGGCAATTTACCTTTCAAACTTAATCTGGCAAGGTATATCTGGAACCTCAAACATATTTCCTCACATAACATTTTTAAAGCCCTACGATTACTAACAGCATTACACAGGTGTTAAATTGACGGTCGACGTGTTTTTCATTTGCTATATTGAGCCTCTAAATGTGAAAAACGTCATTGCCAAAAATGCTCCATTTTATCAACACGCTTTGATGAGGATAATACGCCATTACTTGAAGGATCTCAGTAATTTTGAGAGACAATATCCTTCCCACTCAATAGTATCTAATATAGTTTGGAAGTACTTTTTCACAATAAGAGCCTTTATTCAGTCGTACAATATAATCGAGCTCAGCCACTTCGAAGAGTTAGATGATCCCGACGGTGTTCTCATTACTGCACCATGTAGAACAGAAGAGCACGATGTTTTGATAGTGTATGTTCCAAATATTCCGTTGTTTGGAAGTACTCCGTTCTTTTATGTTGAGTACCTTATGACGTTGCATAGCCTATTGTTGTTGCAAGGTTTCAACAGTCCCGCAGTTTTCATCATGAAATTCCCAGAAGAAAGCAAAGTTTCATCCATGGAATACAATCTAAAGTTTTTCACAGAATCACTTGTCAAAATCACTGAGCAGAATAAAAACTCCAAATTGATATTTGTGGGAGACTCTCTAGGTGCAACTTTGATATTGAATTTCTTATCAGTCAAGAGTGGAGTTTTCTTCAATGAAAAGACCAACGATGAAAATAATTTGAATGTGAATATCGCTCCTTATGCCGTTATCTTGATTTCACCGATTGTTAATTTTGTTGCATCTGAAAAGAGTCCTGCCGTGAATTATGATTTCCTAACACAGCGATGCATTGATGAAGTTGCTACCTATTATTGCTCTACCAAAACTGCCGATAGATTCAATCCCGTCGCGTGGGACCAGCCTGAAATATGGGAGAAAATCGTTCCTGAGGGAGGAATGGTGATTACCTTTGGTGACAGGGAGCTACAAAGTGAGGAGATCGAAAGCTTGAGCAAGCTAGCATTCCAGACTGGACGAGTGAAGATAATGAAAGCTCCCAACAAGGGCCACTGCTGGCAGTTCGTGTCTTTTCTCACTGAGGAGACGCAGGATGAGAAGGAGGACAGCTGTTTCCTTCTAGCTGGACTAATTTCCAGGATGGTCATATACAAGACTGAAGCTTACAGGGATCCAGACCGTGCTTACGAGCCTATGAACTTATTAACCATCGACGATGATCATCTTTAGATCTGCTTGCCGCAGTACGCCGTTTTACCGTTGCTATGCTAGGTTAGCTCAAAAACCAATATTAATGACTACACGCCACTTGCCAAATTCACACCCTGATATCTGTATATCGATACACATGTGCTCCTCTCGCTCGTCTGTAGTGTAACATCGCCACGAGATCAGTCGCCAAGTCGTGCTATCAAACTACCTCTTTCTCGATCGGGCACCTCCGATTGCCGACGGTTTACGTAATTGCTTCGGAAGTGTGGAAGAAATAGAAAAGAAAAAAAAAGAAACAGTGCTAGGAGCCTTTGCCATATTGCGATATAGTACAAAAATTTTTCAATTCCACATCTTTTTTTTCATTCGTGTGCACTTTTGTGACCATGTATTTCTACGCTTGCCACAGCTGCAAATTTGTTGTAAGTGTTTGTCTGTTGGTCCCAGCTAGCTTCATTGGCTGACAACATCAAGCAATACAGCGTGGTACAATACACTAGATAGAAAGAGTACTCGTGTCATGAGTGTATTGTTGAGTTCGAACACCATCCGTGCTTGTTTGAAGCGTGCCCAACGCTTACCTTCTAACGGTTGCGTCAGACTACTTGCGATTGAGTCAAAGACACCCGTTGCGAAACCAAAGTCCTTAGATGATGTCTACACGAAGATAATCTCTAAGCCAGGGTACACTCCAGCAAACAATGATATGTTTTTCGCTTCCAGTGCTTACGATCAGGTCTTGACCAGAGTCAACGCTGAAATTTTGCAAACCTGGTCCTTATATGAAGCATGTTTGGAGAGTGGGGACTACGAGCGTGCAGACCTTATTCTTCAAAACATTGCAACTCACAAGTCTAATACAGAAACTTATTTTTTCGATGCTGTCTGCGAATTCCTAAAGACTTGGGGAAATGAAGACTCGAATTCAATGACCGAGGTTCGCCGCTGGCTAAAGTACGTCTGTTCTCTCAATAGAAATTTCATACCCGACGCAAGAATATACGCATGGTTGATCAAGTTGCAATTCAAAAAATCCAATGATGTTGAAGCTGTTCACAAACTTCTTGTCGAGTACTTCATGCTCCAGCAATCTAATAAAAACGCCGACGTTTTAAGGTATGTCGATATCATCGGTTTATTGAACATCAAAAAATTGATCGATTACAAGCCGAAGCTGGCTGAAGACTTAGCCGGCAATTACAGAGCTTTATTTATTGCAATGGCGGAAGACAAGCACAATCACGATCCAAAACTTCCTTCTTCTGGCATGAAAGACTCTCCTGTACATACTCAATTATCAGCAGATCCATTGTTAAGTAACGACACCCATAATGAATCCGTTGCTCCTGTAAATAGTGATACACAGACTGATTCGGAATCACACACTGTCTCTTTCGATAAAGACGTCTTACTAGAGGATGAATCTTCAGAGATTCAAGAGATTAGTCTAGATTTAGTCTCCAACGAGAAAGAGGAAGCTAAACAACCAAGTAACAGAGTCATAGATAACACAATGGAAACTCTTAAAGCAGTTTCCTCGGAAAATTTGAAAAACATTAGACATTCTTTACTGGGTCTAGTGGATTCTTACAACGATGGGCAGTTTGTGAAAAAAATGATTCAATTGATTGAACTGGAAAAGCTGGACATAGACACTGATTCACTGCTAAAGAAGAGTAATGAAGGAACTATCAACTTTTTTGATTTAAAAAACTCACTTCCATTAGAACAACAAGAAAAGTTTGATGAAATATTAGATAACATCTCTGAAATGCGTGAAAGAGTTTTAGAGAGCTCGACTTTAGAAGCCGCCAAGCTAAAATGGGAGAGGGAGTTTGAAAATATCAAAGATAAGTCATTACCTTCGCCAGTGGGTGCTTATCTACATGATTGGTTGACGCAATTGATTCCTTTGATCGAAGAAGAAGTCAAGGAATGCAAAAAGGCAAGGGCAATCATTGTTGGTTCCAAGTCAGACGATCAATTATCTAAGGCAGATATTGCAAGATACAAGGAGAAGCTTACATACGGTCCATTTTTAGAGGTTATGAAAATTCCAAAACTTGCTACAATTGCGATCTTAGACTCAATGAAGAGCATAGTTACCTCGGATATCAGCAGGGGAGTCCCTGTTTCTAAGCTTGTTATGGGCATAGGTAAGGGAATTGAGCTGGAATACAAATCCGAAAAAATTTTGGCTGCAGATGTGGATGTCCATAAAAATTTCAAAGCAATCAAAAATACACCTGAGTTTAAAAAGTTTTTGAGAAGTACTAAGGCTACCCAAATTATTGAAAATGTTGAAAAATCTGCATTGAACCACAACAATATCAGTTCTGACTCAAATGGGCTTTCGTGGGACTCTGAATCGTTATGCCGTATAGGTTCGTTGCTACTCTCGTTTCTTTTACAGATCGCTAAAGTTGAGGTTAAAGGTATTGATCCAAGAACAGGTGAAACCAAAACTGCTCTTGCCCCAGCATTTTACCATACTTATGATTTTCAAAATGGCGGGCGTATTGGCGTGATTAAGTTGAATCAAGGTTTTGCTAACAAATTAGGAAAAGAGCGTTTAGATCAATCCATCCAGGCCCAATATCTACCAATGGTTTGTAGACCAAAACCTTGGACTTCTTATAATGATGGTGGATATTTCTTGAAGAGAGTCCCAGTATTGAGAGCCAAAAACGCTCCTGAACAAGCAGCATATGCTAAAGCTGCTGCAATCAATGGGAAGATCGATAGGGTTCTACATGGCTTGAACAATCTGGGGAACACTTCGTGGACCGTCAATAAAAAGTTATTGGAAATAATAACAAAAGTTTGGAACACTGGTGAAAGCTTTTTGGAAATTCCAAAGGCTGAAGAAAATCTCGTTTTACCACCAGCGCCTCCCAAGGGCTGTGAAGCTGTTGAAGTTTTCAGGTACAGAAGAACATGTACTGAAATCTGTAATGAATTTTCAAAAAACAGATCAATGAGATGTGACATGAACTATAAATTAGAAATTGCTAGAGCATTTGTTGGCGAAAGAATCTTTTTCCCTCACTCATTGGATTTTAGAGGCAGGGCTTATCCTGTTCCCCCAAATTTCAATCATTTGGGTAATGACATGTCAAGAAGTCTTCTCAAATTTTGGAAAGGTAAGCCATTAGGCACTCATGGTCTTAGGTGGCTGAAAATTCATTTGTCCAACTTAATGGGTAAAGATAAGATTTCATTGGATGAAAGAGCGGCATTTATTGACGAAAATATAGATTTGATCAGAGATTCAGTGAATGATCCGCTTGAAGGCAAAGGATGGTGGAAGAAAGCAGACAAGCCATGGCAATTTTTAGCTTCTTCAATTGAACTGATTGAAGCCCTCGACTCTCCAGATCCTACAAAGTACCTTTCTTTCCAACCTGTCCATCAAGATGGTACATGTAATGGATTGCAACATTATGCTGCTTTGGGTGGCGATGTTGAAGGTGCGAGACAAGTCAATTTAATTCCAGCAGAAAGACCATCAGATGTTTATACCCACGTTGCAAATTCTGTTTTGAAGTCTGTGTTGAAAGACAAGGAGCAAGGTGTTCTTGAGGCAGAGTTGACGCTCCCAATCATTGCCAGAAAGATTGTTAAGCAAACCGTCATGACTTCAGTTTATGGTGTGACATATGTTGGTGCCAGAGCTCAAATTACTAAAAGGTTGAAAGAAATCGAATTTGATGAAGACGCCATTTCGAATTGTTCAAAGTACTTGACAGAGAAAGTCTTCAAAGCAATTAGAGAATTATTTAATGGTGCTCACGCTATCCAAGATTGGTTGGCATTAGCTGCCAGAAGAATATCCAAGAGTGTCAGGTTAGATATTGAACCTGAGGAAGGTGATGAATTTATTTCGTCAGTAATCTGGACTTCCCCCCTAGGCTTACCTGTTGTTCAACCCTATAGATCGGTCAAGAATAAGTTGGTTAAAACCAATATGCAAACGTTTGTCATTCAAGATCCTTATGGCATCAAGAAAGTTGACGGTAGAAAACAAGCTAACGGTTTCCCACCAAATTTCATTCACTCTTTGGATGCTACTCATATGCTGTTATCAGTTAATAAATGTTCAGAATACGGACTTTCATTTTCCTCTGTGCATGATTCATACTGGACTCATGCGTGTGATGTTGACATTATGAACCACGTTCTAAGAGAGGAGTTCATCAGTTTGCACAGCAACAATTTAGTGGAAAAGTTGAAAGGTGAATTCGAAAGACGGTACGAAGGATTTTTGATGGTGGTTTCAGTTGACAAAAACTCTCCGGTTGCAGTAGCAGTCAAGAAATACAGAGAGGAATTGGCAAACAAAATAGGAAAGGCTCCTACTTTTGCAGATGAAATCAAAATCGAAAGAGAAAGACGTCTTTTGCTTGCCTCTAAGGATCCTGCCGACATCGAACTTGTCAAGAAACTTAAGACATGTGTAACCGTTTTGGACGAAGTCGGATACAAGCACAGCACTATTGAAGACAATACAGGTGTTTTCAAGATTCTCGTTCCATTCACTCTCCCTGACATTCCTCCAAAGGGTGCATTCGATATTTCCGTTGTCCAAGACAGTCCATATTTCTTTTCTTGAATGAGCTGATCTCTCTTCTTCTCATATTTTCCCTGTTACTTTTGGTTACGGTTTTTCACTTTTATCATGATATTTCTCTTACTCGATGGCTGAATTTTTTTATGATTGTAGACTCTGGGATAGTTTGATGGATAAACTGCTTGTATATATTTTAGTTCTACTTTCAAAAAATTCACGTTTTATAATTTACAGTAACATTTACTTCTCTAGGTTCAATTCGACCAATATTCTTTGTCATTTCGATAGCTATATATGCAATACGCCATGGCGGTATATAAAAAAATTACATTTAACACATCAACTACCGAGGATTCAGTATACCATACCAGCTGAGTTTGAATTTTGCTGTATCTTTTGATAACTCTGTGTATTTTCAAGCTTAATGATTCTTCCTTGTGTTTCAAGATTATTAATTAACATTGACAAAGGTTCCAACTCTTTGGCTTCCATTAAATCAAACTCTCTTATGAAAGAGATGAAATGACTGAAATAAGAGATCCAGTGCGCCTCTAATGACAAATGAACTATTTTCTCAAAATGATTCCAGTAAATGTGTGCTATGATTCTGAACATCTGTCTGCAAATACCTTTTATATCTCTCAAAAACGAAGGTGGGAATGCCATGCCTGATTTCGTTGGAAAGATAGTTTGATCATTTATTTTATTGCTGATCCAAGTTAAAGCATACTCAATATACTGATTAGCTGGAAGAGAGGCTGAACGATTGTTGGGCATCAGCCAAACATACTCAGTTCTGGGATCGGCGTTCATCGTCGGGTATTTGTCTGGAGTAACGTATTCAGCAATAACCCCATAGAATTTGTTCAAGTGGTTATAAAACTCAAACGCATTCAATGCTAGCCATTCATGATAGTCAACATACATTGGGAGTTGAACAATTGTTTTGTATGATCCTTTGACGAGTGCTGTTTTGATGAAAGGTTCACACATGAATAGTGGTGGCGACTGACTTGCATTTTCTGGAAGATTGTGCTGCTGCACATGAAAAGGAGGTTGATCCCCAAACTGATTTAACTGCAAATTTTGTTGCTGTTGTTGTTGTTGCTGTTGTTGTTGTTGTTGTTGCTGCTGTTGCTGTTGTTGTTGTTGCTGCTGTTGCATCTGCGAATACTTGAATGATCTCACAGATTGCTTAGAAGGAGACTGAATCTTTCGAAGAGATGTACCAGATACATTACTGTTAGAGTATAAACTGTTAGGATTCCCCAGAGATGGATTTGAATCGTTTCCAAAGTTTGGTTCATTGAACTTTGAATTATTTCCTTGTTGTTTTTTCTTAGAACTTCGGGTAAAACCTCTATACTATCAATGCGTATTAATTGAGTGAAAAGTTAGTATTTTAGTACTCGGAAATAGAATCAGATTTTTATGATCTACATACTTTATGGTGTTAAAAAATGACATGCTTAGTTGTTTGTGCTGTGATTTAATATCTTCAAGTAAACGTTTGCAACTTTCCACTGATTCAACAGATACGTACGATCAACTAACTGCAAGGAAAAAAGAAACAAAGAGAACTTGCCTAAAACACCAACGCGAGATCCCAAAAGTGATTAGCATTTACGTAATCACATCGCTAAGATATATATCTTTGGAGCGTTGATATTCAACATGAAATCGCCCATTAAGGTGTAAATAAAGTCTTTGATCTTGCGATTTATGCATGGTACCTCAATTCTTTTCAAAATATTCGGAGGTAACCAAATTGAACATTTAACGAGAAAGAAATGAATCTGGAAAGGCCCCAAGATGAGGCTGGACTGGCGTTCTACGCAGATATTTCCCCGTTGGATCCACCTCGTATAATCGGAGAAGATACAGAGAATACCGTCTTCAAAGTGAAGCTTTATGATCGCAAATATAAACTTTTGGTTTTTGAAAGAAAGGTAGCATGGCTTACCGGTGGATTGTTGATAAGACAAATTAATCTCGAGAGCCCCATCATTGACTGTTTTTTCACCACCTTCGCAGATCAGAAGATAAGCGATGAGCTCAATATAGGAAGTTCGAATGATGCTCATAAGGTATTAGTGATTGTGCTTGAAGATCAGATAAGGGTTTACGATGAATTGAAATCTGTATCAATAGTGAGTTTTCCGATCCACATTCACAATGCCTTCCCATTTCATCGAGGAATCATCATAGGAAAAAGGCTAGAGGCGGGCCCGCCGTTTGATACGTTTGCAAATACGTCCAAGCCGTTTTCTTTGAATGAACCTACGAGGTCTACCCAAGGATCACCGTTTTCTGCTCAATTTTCGACTCCATTTTCGTCGCATGTAACACATTCTATCATTCCATCATCCGCTACATATTCAGACAGCAATTTTTTGACGCTCACAGATCCCATTGGTGACTTGGGCACAGTGGTCTCGTCATCCACTACATACTTTTCCCAAAAAGAGGAAATCGTAATGTATCCAGAAACGACATCATCATCTTTAGCAGCCACCTACAATTCTACTGATCAAACAATTTCGATATACTATACGAGATACTTATCGAAACCAAAAAGCTCAAACTCCAAATCATATTCGAGTAGTCAATTGGGACGAAAAAATAGTAAACGATCCATATCTTCTGCTGGAATGATGAACACGTCTGCAGCGAGAACGTTTGATGATGATGGTAGACATTTCAGAGCAACATCAAATCCTTTATCGTATGATAGGATGGCATCAGGAACAGAGCACGTTTCCGATACTATTGGTAGCACATCAGGGATATTTTCCTATTCTTCTATGGAAAACTGGAGCTTGAGAAAAGATGTTATTTTCACCAAAATAAGTTCAATACCTTTCAAATCAGACAAGTCTCTTTTGAAAATTTTCAACCTTTTTTACAGTGATAGAGAGGCGGTAGTAATTGTGGATTCCGAAATACATGTTGTTGATATTTACATTTTTGAAAAATCAACGAACCAAGTCGTACTGTCCAAGTTTAAAGACAATATTTCATTGAAAGGATTAGATGCTGCAAAGTTTAGTTTGGGAAAAGTTCCATCGTCTTACATCGTACTGTTGAAAAATAACAAAGAAATTGTTCTCTTCAACCCTTTCTATGAAATACTGTCTCCACCTATTGATTTAACTACGAAGTGTCCACCTATAGTGAGTATCGATGACTCGAATGACTCTGAAATTTCACTTTTGTGCCAGGACGGTAAACATTATACTATTTATCTCCAAACCAAGATACATGACCAACATGTTTCGACATTCATTACCTCCTTAAAATACTTGAGCCACGATTTGATTTACGAGAATTTTTGGCTCCAGTGGTGTGCTAATATTTCCTTGGATATACCAAATTGCGACGAGTGGAAACTTTACATTGTGACGCTTTTGTCGATTAGCTTACCTGAAAATGCTAATTTCAACAATGTTGATACAAACCTCAATGAAATCACACAGTTACTACCATACATCCAGAAAGCTAGAACACTCCATAGAAATAAAGCTTCCAGCACATTTTCAGCCGCCGCAGACTTATCTCTGGAATCGCTTTTACCCAAGCTAGTGCTATCTTTGCATGTAATTCGAGAAGACCTAAAGTTGAATATTTTAGCTAGTAAGCAATATGAAAAACTTTCAATTTTACTTTCCCAGCTTGTTCATTGGATGGCATGGTCAAAATCTTGGCAAGATTATTATCCTGTGAACAAAAAGAAGATTGATAGATCCCTACAATTTTCATTAGCTGAATATATTTCTAAGCCTCCAAATATTTTGGAATCATTAGGAAGTTTATTTTCGGGCCAGCTCATTTCTTATATTACATTCTCAATCATAGCTGGAGAGGAGGACATCGTAGACAAATTAGTTATACCAAGAACCTATAACATACTAAGGCTATTCGAGGTTATAGTCTCTTCGGAATTCGAGAACCTAGATCTAATCAGAACGATGGTGTCTTTCGGAATAGACGTCCTTGAGATTGAAACTTATCCTCCAGGCATCTTTTTTGTTTTCAAAAATACCATTGAGTTATGCCAAAAAAAGTTGAAGTCTAATTGGAACGTCACCGTAGAAGAACTTAAGTTGATAGGAAGGAATGATCTTTTGACTCTTGATTCCATTAAGAATCAATTTGCAGTTACTACCCAGACAGGAAATATCCCTTCCAAAGGAATCAAGGAAATTTTGTCTGAATTGTCGAATAATGAAGTTTTGAGTGCTTGGGATGGTCAGGCGGAAGCTGATAAATTCCATGTGACCAGGCTAATTTTTTCTCAAGATCGCCGTTTCTACGAACTAACGAAGTTATTACAGACGTCTAAGGTACAAACTGTCACTTTTGAAGCTGAAGCGAATATGGATGATTACGATAAGATTATTTGTCAACGAGCAATTGCTGCAAAAATTGCTCTTCGAACGTTGACGACACCAATAGGTAGAGGTGCCGTATTCAACTCTAGCCGAAAACCATTGGTTACAGAAGGGTTCCCAATTCCCAAGATGAATTTTAGTACATTAGTTTTACCAGATAACATCAATGTTACTTTAGAAAGCGACACTATTCCTCAATATTTATTGGATTGGGGTTATTTTCATAATGGGGCAAGTGCTGGTCTTTCTGTTTCGAAGGAGTTTGATGGGATCAGTGGAAGTTGGGTTGTTTTCAATAGACCACCTGTTTTAAATGCTCAGCATGCTGGGTTTCTTCTTGGGCTAGGACTAAACGGCCACTTAAAACAACTCGAAGAATGGCATATATATAACTATTTGGGTCCCAAACATATTTATACAAGCATCGGCCTACTTATTGGTATGGCTGCAAGCTTGAAACGGACCATGGATATCAAAATGACTAAAGTCTTATCGGTTCATGTTGTGGCATTTTTACCTCCGGGTTCTACTAATCTTAATGTTCAACTTCCTGTTCAGACCGCAGGTATAATTGGGATTGGATTAGTGTACTTAGAGACCCAGCACAGAAGGATGTCTGAAGTTCTTTTAGCACAAATTAGTTCGGCTTTGATGATTAATGATAAAAAGGTAGTTAATGAAGGGTACCAACTAGCGGCCGGATTTGCTTTGGGTTACATCAATTTGGGAAAAGGAGATCTCATGCTGTCGTCTCATGATAGTCACATAATTGACAGTTTACTTTCGTATGGAACATCGATACGTGATATTCAGACTTTGAAGGAACTTGACAAGTCTTGCTCTGGTGCAGTTATGGCTTTATTGTTTATGTTTTTGAAAACAGAAAACCGAGAGATAGCAGAAAAACTTAGCCTGCCCAAAACCATTCAGTTATTGGAATATGTGAGACCTGATTTGTTGATGTTGAGGAGTCTTGCAAAAAACATGGTTATGTGGAATTACATTGAACCTACCAAAGAATTTGTTGAGACCCAAATTCCGACTTGCATCTCGAAAAGGTATTTTATCGAAACTATCAATTCTTTGGATACTAATGTTTTACCTTATATCCATATATTATCTGGTGAGCTCTTGTCGATTGCCATATGTTTTGCATCAACTGCCAATTTTGATGCAAAGAAAACTTTATTGTACTATCTCGACATATTACTGAATCTCAGTTTCCTAGAACCTTCAAATTACGACAGTAAGGTTGCTTTGATCGGAATCCGGAATGCAAGAGATGTTGTTATTTTGGGATTATCAATTATTATGGCTGGGACTGGGGATCTCGACATAATGAGAAGACTAAGATACCTCCAAGACATTACAGACGAATACACGAAATATGGAAACTACATGGCAACCAATATGTCATTAGGATTTCTTTTTCTTGGTGGTGGTCAGCAAGCTTTTAACACAAACGATAATTTTGCAATAGCTGCTTTAATAACATCGATATATCCTATGTTCGGTTCTAACAACTATGAGGCATTATGCGATTCCGAAGGGAAGTCATCAAATGAACTGAATGATCTTCACTTACAGGCTCTTCGTCATTTTTGGGCTCTTGCAGTTGAAAACCGTTGCTTGGTTGTAAGAGAAGTTGACAGCGAAAAGCCTGTCAAAGTTGATGTTAATGTTATCTTGAAAAATAAATCCACCATGAAAATTCCGTCTCCATGTCTACTACCAGATTTAAGTTTTATTCATAAGATCAGCGTTAATTCGAAAAACATTTACTTCCCTGTTGAGTTTGATCTGGTGAGATCTTCTGCCGGTGCAAATGAGAATTTCAAAAAAAATCTTACTCTTTATGTTGATAAAAGGACGAGCTATAAAACTTTGAAGCTTGATTTTCTTGAGTTGGTTGATATGGATGAAAATCATGAGACAAAGGCCAAATCGGCAGGAGGAGTTGATTCTTTGCAATCATTGGCAATATTTAATGGACTGCAGAGCTTCGAGAAAGATATTTTATTTGATTCAATAAAGTCAAATAGCAACGTATGTTCTATGAATTCGACTGTTTTTGACTTCAAATTTGAGATTGAAAGGATTATTTATGACAAATCATTGATAGATGATGATAAAATTATGAACTTAAAGCTAATATTCAACTTTGTTGACAGCTTTATTTTGCTAAATGACGACAAGGAGACTTCCAGACGCAATAAAAGAAGAAATAAGAAATTTCTTGGGGGAAGTGATAACAACCTTGATAACTATTTTAATCTTGATGACAAAGAGGACAACTTTTCTATTAATGATGTTTCGAGGGGACTAAACTATCTGAACATCGAGTTCATTGAAAAGTTGAAGAAAGAGTTGTTTTCTAAGCAAGAATAGGTCTGCGCATAGAGTACATAGTCATTTTCAGATTAAGGGAAGATATTTAAATTATGATTAAGAATTGAAATTAAAAACGGGAATCTTTATTTATGTATGTATATGTTATTAGATAGAACGATGAGGTATTAATCGCCTATCTCACCAATACACTGACCCATTTTGATGTATTGATTCTCATGGAGAGTGAATTTGAAGTCTTTTGGTGCTTCAAAAACAAGGACGACGGTTGAGCCAAGCATGAAACCACCCATTTCTTGACCTTTTACCAGAGGTTCACCTTTCAATAGAGAAGATGCATTTGAGTAGTGAGCCTCGTAACATGTGTTCTTCTTTAATTTTTTTCCATTCAACATAGTGGTATTTGTGACCAAATCTTTGTCAAAGTTTATTTTAATCGATCCGACGTTTGTTGCACCAACGGGCGTCATGCTGAAAAAACCGTATTTCCAGTAGCCCAACAAAGCGACACGTTCATTGAGGATAAAAAGATTGTTAAAAGCTTTTTGGAAGTATGGAGCCACTGAGTAGAGTTCGCCCACGAAATGTCGACGAAGAGTGGAGACCCATGTAACAGGAGAGTGGAAACGATGATAATCACCTGGTGCTAAATATATGACAGCATAGAACAGGTCTGTCTCTTTCGTTGTTGGAGTCAAGGCTATTGATGCATTCAAAACGTGGGAAGTCGAAGGATGGAAATTAGACTTTTCACCCTGTTGGGAAAAGGCGACCAGAGACTGCTGATCCATGTCCTCGGCACGAGCAGTGCAGTCGTGATTGGTATTGTTGCGTAGATGGGACAAGAATATATCATCGCTTTTGTGGTCTCGATGAAGATCATTGTGTGCAGCATCCTCATAGGTCAAGGACATGGAATGAGCCGTCTGCTGAGATTCGGAAGCACCCAGCAGAGCCTCAAGTTTGTAGGTCATTCCTTTGACCTGTTCGATTCCTCCCTCTGGGTCGACTTTTCCAAACTTCAAGACTCTTCCGTCAGAGGGTGACACCACCAAGGCAGAGGGATCGATTGGACGAGCCTCGGGCTTTATTTCACGGTAGAAAAATTCACCCAAGTTCCTGTAATGGGTCAAGTCAGGGTCTTGCATTTCATCAAGATTGACGCCGAAGAGAAACGAGTACAGCTTGTAACCTGGCTCACGCAATGGCACAGGTAGCGTGACATTGTTAAAACTTCCCCAAAGACGTGAAAGAGTGTTCAACGGGAGGTATGAGTAGAGATAGAGTGGCCACGAGGTCGGTCTGACTAGTTCCTTTTCACCTATTCCTGCTGCCGTTTCCTGATAGTCCTTTATCGACACCAGCAGTAGAGCACCCAGCGTGATTAGGACGAAAGCTCGCAATGGTCTTCTTCGCTTGTGGAGTGTTTTGGGTATCCTCTGACTTGCAGATTTTTCCTGTGAAGCATTAGACGTTGAGTACTGAAGACGTGGTGAAACATTTTTCACAAAGAACATTGTAGTGTTCGGAGAATAGAAGTGGCAACGGGGGCCAACTCTGACGACACGGGAAAGCATGGTCTGCGGGGTCTGGGGTACCGTCTGGATGAGGGTGAAAGGGGTCGTGTGCCGGAAACTGTGTATTTATATTTTTCACAGGACACAAAGAGACCTGGAGGTCTACATGTGAAAGTGGAATAGAGATGGAGGAGAACCGAAAAGGGAAAACATAGGTGATTTTTCTCTCTGAGATCATGAAGCGAAGAAACAACGAGACGATCGACCGGGGATTGCTGGGAGGAAGGGAACACAGGCGGGACGGGAGCATGACGAAGAGAAGACGTGGAAGCTGTAGTACATGCAGCTGATGACTACTACGTACTGGAAAGAAGATTGACATTCACGGGTGCTACGAGATGGGGGCGATGGTTGTACCATGAGACCGTCGAGGAGTACCGGAGTTGGCGATGGAGTACCGCTTGACCAATTGGGGTCGGATAACGACCATTTCTCATGGTCTGAATGTTCTCTCGAGCCTGCACTCCCCTCTGTCTCCCATCCGACACCGTTGGCACTCCACACCAGAGAAGAACCACGGAAGTCCAACCGCAGACGTGGTTGTTGCAGAGACAGAGAGACGGAGGGCGGGCACGGAAAAACGCCCGCGCGTGCTGGAGGGCGGGAGGGCTTCTGGAGCTGAGCATTGGCACGGAAGGCAAATGGAGGGTGGCCAAGAGCAGACGGCTTCGGAGAGGGAGGGCTAGAAGAGAGCTTATTCGTCCAGAGCGGACAGTGCAGTGGCAGGAAAAGAACAACAGCAACAGAAATGGTGGCAGCAGAGTCGAAAACGGTGTCCATTGCGCCCTTGGTGCTCCTCTCAGTGGTGGATCACTACGAGAGAATTGTCAGGTCGTCGGAGAGCTCGGTGGTGTCGAGCAAGAAGAGAGTAGTCGGGGTCATTCTCGGCGACAATTCAGATCACGACATTGTGCGGGTGTCGAACTCGTTTGCCATACCGTACGAGGAGGACGAGACAAACCCGAACATCTGGTTTTTGGACCACAACTACATAGACTCGATGATGGAGATGTTCAAGAAGATCAACGCCAAGGAGAAGTTGATTGGCTGGTACCACTCTGGTCCGAAGTTGAGGCAGAATGACTTGAGAATCAACGAGGTGTTCAAGACGTTCACGCCAAATCCGCTTCTGTTGATTGTCGACGTGAACTCTACGGATAAGATCGACATACCAACGGATTGCTACATGGCGATCGAGGAGATAAAGGAGGACGGGTCTTCCAGCGAAAAGACGTTCTTACACTTTCCTTCCATCATCGAGGCCGAGGAGGCCGAGGAGATTGGTGTCGAACACCTTCTAAGGGACATCCGTGATGAAAACCGCGGCAACTTGACCATTGCGCTATCCAACAACTTCAAGTCGTTGAAATCGCTCAACGAAAGACTATCGAACATCGTCAAGTACCTGGGCAAGCTCATCTCGGGCGAACTTCCTATAAACAGCACGATTCTCGGCAAGCTACAGGACATTTTCAATCTCTTGCCAAACATCTCACAGATCACTGACGTCCAGACGGGAAATATCAACCAGGTCGACGCACAGATATATTCCCACGAAAAGAGATTGGCTACGGCGTTCAACGTGAAGACAAACGACGAGTTGATGATCTTGTACGTGAGCAGTCTGGTGAGATCGATAATTGCCTTCCACGACCTGATAAACAACAAGATCGAGAACAGAAAGAGAAACGACGCTGCCAGCAAAGAAGAGCCCGAAGAGGAGACGAGAAAAGAAGGCGCTGACGCCGAGTCGGCTGCAAACAGCAGCACAAATGCCGCCGACAAGGAATCTTCATCGTCCTCCAAAAACGCCAAGGGAGGAAAACAATGGTAGACAAGGTCTTGCAGGCCCGAAAAAATGTTGTGTCTCTCCTGTGTAGTACGTATAATCATTAATAACCATCTCATAACAGACCCGATCAGCTGGATCCTCGTCTTGCTTCCACATATCCCGTACCACAGGTAGACCCCGTGGAAAGATTTACCCGGAGCTCGCGTCCCGCCTTTGTCTTTTCTCCTCCTCGGGGAATTTGCTCTGTGCAAGACATCATATCATATCTTCCTGATTCGAAAAGACAACCGGACTCTTCGTAGCTTGATAGATCAGAAGGAACGGAAGATACTAACTCAAAGGTCGTGAACAGCACGCGAGCCACTTTTGTCCAGATCAAACAGGAGTTGTTTATGTGGAGACGTCATCTTATTACTCATTGACACATATATTCCCACGAGAAAAAATTCAGGCATCTCATCTACGTCTTCGCAAAAGCATTGATTTCATCGATTACTATACCTTTCGACCCTTTTTCCCATTCTGATTCATTACATCGCTTTACGGAGTTAGTGTTGACATTATTACACATACGTCTTAATCTTCTCCCACTCTTGCTAGTGTTATTACCGAACTAGATACCATTTACACCAACATTATTTTTGCACATGATCAGTAGTTAAAACACGTCCACATCAACTTAATTTTTTGTTGAATTAACGCAAGACCCATTATTACACATATTTTACCTTTGACTATGATGATTTGTAAACCACATTTACCGAAGACCCCGGTCTTCGCCTCGATCAGACTTTATGCATCAACCTCTTCTACAAACTCTCCAGCGGTAGATACATCACCTTCGGAACTGGCCAGCTTATACTACTCAAACAACATAATAAACAACTCCACTCTCAATTTCATAGGGCGTAGCTCTTCCTCATCTTTGAGGTTCACTCCCAACTATAGAATATCTGCACCAACTTTACTACAACAATCAAGCTCAAGATCTATCTATTCGACACCCTTGAGTGCATCCGGAGACAGCAGTGCATTGGAAAAAAAGTCTGCTCTTGATGCCGTATCTGGAATATGCCATCCATCGGCTGACTCGGCTAAGCTAACCCGAAGAATCAATATTTGTGGAGGATCAACATCACAATCTCATATCCCTTTCGAAGTCAAAGTTAAAAGTCAGAAAAAGGACAATAGATCAGTGTTGGAGCAATATATGCAGGGTGAACCAAAAACTCTTAAACAACTGATAAACCCTTATATGACTTTAACGAAGCCGCATTTGACGTTTTTAATCATGCTTTCATCTATATGTTCTTACACTCTCGCACCAAATGCTGTTGATGTGAGCAAATTTTTGTACCTCACCGTGGGTACATTGATGACCTCTGGAGCTGCAAATGCTATAAACATGGGACGTGAGCCAAATTTTGATTCTCAGATGGTACGTACATCAACTAGACCAGTCGTGACCGGCTTAGTCAAACCAAAGGAAGCATTCCAATTCGCTGCATTAACAGGTACGATTGGTTGTGCCATCCTTTATTTTGGTGTCAATCCAACAGTAGCTGCGTTAGCTGCTACTAATATAGTACTCTACAGTTGGTTTTACACGTCATTGAAACGTAAATCTATTTTGAACACGTGGGTTGGTGCCATTGTTGGAGCTATCCCGCCATTAATGGGCTGGGCTGCATGTTCTTCCTTAACCGATCCAGGTGCTTGGTGTTTGGCGTTACTTTTATATGCGTGGCAATTCCCTCATTTCAATAGCTTGAGTCACAATATCAAGGATGAATACAAACGTGCAGGTTATGTTATGACCGCATTTGTCAATCCAAACTTGAACGCCAGAGTGGCGCTCAGATACTCAATTGCAATGTTTCCAATTTGTTTTGCCATGGTGTACTACAATGTTTGTGACATCTTTTTCGCAATTGACTCCTCCATACTTAACGCATGGATGACTTACAATGCCTTCAAGTTCTGGCTACAACAGCGCCACAACTATTCGAAGAAATTGCTGGAACTTGGTGGTCCAACAAAGGCAGAGAAAGACGTGGCTAATGTATGGGCGAAAAAGACGTTCTGGAGTTCGATTTGGCAATTGCCTGTGGTTCTTGCTTTAGCCATGATTCACAAAGAAGGCCAATGGGACCGCTTTTTCGGCACATCCGAAGAACAACCGCTTGAATGATCGTCTTTTTCATTGGTCAAACGCTTGTATATAAATTACCATACATTTCTCTTTAATTCTCCTTTTATTATTCTACTTTTTGTATCTTTCATTATACACAAACATATCCTTACTTACTGGTCTGACCTTGAAAAAATCGAAAAGACCTTATGATGAAAATTACTGAAAAATCCAAAAAATAAGTTTTCTGGCGATAAACAAACAAAACGAGGCAGCATGGAAAATTTGAGTAAGTTCCCTTTCTATGTCTGACAAAGCTATTGATCTGATTATAGATTTGTACGTTCGGCATAACACAAAGTTACAAAACTTAATGTATTTGCCTAACATTATCCCATCTGATATACGAACAGGTTGGATGCAAGTTTCTTCTGAGGGTCGACTTCATGTCAACGCAAGAAATGATTCGCCCTATTCATCAAACTCCAATGGATCCAATCTGAATGCAAATACCAATGGAAGAAAGTCAGAGTTTCCTCCTCTCTCTTTTTACACTCCCATAAGATCAACACCCCTCTACATGAATGCAGCATCAAAGAATGCCTTATCATTTCTTAAGAATTCTAGGAGATGTTCAAGTCAAAATAGCCGCCAAGAAAGTACACTTGAGGGAACAGAGCAATTAGGACTTGAATTAGGATGTCGTTTACAGAAATTAAAAGACAACGAGATTTGGGGTTATACATGGTTAACACCACTGGGATTAGATAAAACAATGGCTCAGATGCTTGAGGAAGCAAATGACGAAATTGAAGAGATTGAAGAGGATAATGAAGATATTAACTTAGAGTTGCAAAATGATATAAACGGAGCCAGTAATGAAATGGAAGAAATGGTTTTGAACTCATATGAGGGTCAATCAGGTGAAGCTCAAGGTCTAGTTCAAAGTAATGTCACCCGAGATGCTACTGATTTGATGACAGAAAATTATGGCCAAATGCGTAGAAATGAGAATGAAGGAGGTGAAAGCATAAATGATAACGGCAACTCCAGAGCCAGTAACGAAAATGATTTGGGGAATCAAGTAATGTATGGAACTACATCCGGTGATGGAAGGCTTTTTTCAGAAAGAGATTTAGATGCAGATATAAGTAATTATGATATCAGCCACGGAAACTACAGGGGGGTGAGCATCTATGGAGGAAATGATGATTCTTTTGACGATGAGCATGAGATGGGCGTAGGTGACCATGCTTACATACAAGGTGACAATGACTCCGACGAAGAAGAAGAAGAAGAAGAAGATGATGATGATGATTACGAAGTTGGCAACCATGCAATTGTGGATTTGCAGGACGACAATGCCAACGAAGAGGATAACATTAGACATGATGTCCTGGGGGGCGTTTCAAGAACGCTGTTACATAGTAGCTTTCATGAAGATGTTGAAACAAATTCAGGGATCCCAATTGGCACTACAGGAAGAAGATTCCTGGAAGGTGAAGAACAATATTTCATGGCATATGAAGATTACCAAGAAGATCATAGCATTATTGAAGGACAGGTAGGAAAACCGTACCCATCTAGAGGTGTCTCTATTGTTGAAAGCACTCATACAAGAGGATCCATCAATTCAGGGAGGAGAAATCTTAATACGGGGTACACTGACTCTGCGAACTTGACAACTCCTACTACAATTGATTCCAGTATTGGAAATCAAACTACAGGTAATACGTCTGTCGATAACGAAATACACGGTTCCGATTTCGATATGACATTGGAATAAACTGACGGCTCTCTCTATCATGTTTCTACAAATCTATTTGAGAGTTTTAATCCTGTACATGGATATCGTATACGGTCTACTTCTTTCGCTCGCAATATATAACTGTGTGTATTCTATTCATGACCTCATTCCATCTCACACTGCCCTGTCATCGGTTGGCAAAATCAGTTTGTTGTTTCTGTCCACTTGAACGACCCTCGATTTTGATAAATGTATCGCTGGGACCATCCATTTCCCACAACTACACCTACCTCCTTTCCAGTTCCACCCTCCAACTTTTGTGCCACATTTGTAGCAATCTAATCTACCTTCTAAGGCTTCATACTCGTTATTAGCATTTCCAGCCTCTTTGCCATCCGTCTCAGCATCATTAACACTGACTAATTTGTCACGCATCCATAGTAATGGTTCCGTGAAAATGTGAGTACACTCATTTTGGCCCTTCTGGATATCGACAACTCTTTTGCTTCGATAGGCATTCTTCACAAAATACATTTGCTTATCATCTTTGTCAAAGGGAGGTGAATGTGGAATATATACCTCACTGCTTGCTAAAAGAGATCTACATTTGGCACATTTGAATCCAAACCAGTTGGGGTCTTTCTCACCAGAACTTTCAATACTGGAAAATTGATCGTCTTTTGTGCCGTCCCCGATTGTCTTACTCTGGATCATTGGCGTTATGAGATATTCCATACGATATGCTCTCCAATGGGGTGAAATCTTACGCAGCTTGGATATATCCACACACCATCCACTTTCCTTGTAGATCTCCAACTGCTCCATGAATCCATCGTTAGGCTGAAATCGATGATTCGGATTATTTCGTCTGATCGCATGGAGGGCATGCTCAAGTGATAGGTTGTGCCTATTCATCAAATAGGAACAAAGAAAAGACACACTCCTTGATATTCCTGATTGACAGTGAATCAATACGGCATCTCCAGATAAAGAAGGCTTTTGAAGTTTGCTATCTTTGATCAGAGCATTATCCAAGGACTCCTTAGACAGCGGCTTGTAAATTGTTTTCAAGATCAAGTTATTTACTTCTGTAATGTGAGGGAAGATTACTTCTGTCGGAAGATCGTCAATTGGTACCTGTAAATGCACATATGGTGCTTGTTTGTAGATGGAGGGTATCTCAGATTTGGTAGTTGAGATAATAGCTTTAATTTTATATTTTTCATGGAGATCTTCATTATCGAGAAGGGGTTGAATTGAAGAAACGTATATCGGTCCCAACGCCCTATATAATGTGTGATCTTCAGTCATAATCTGTATTAGTTTATTAATATTTGATTGTCTGACGAAGGTAAAAGTACTTTAAAATCAGGGCGGATTCTTAGCAAATCATTTCGGAACAAAATCTAAAATCATGTCGAAAAATTATTTTTTTTCTGTGGGGGTGGGGGGGTGAGATTACCAAGAAAAATGGAATATGTTTTACAAGAAATGTTATTATTTATAAATGATGACATAGATGATACATGGTAAAGAAATATATCTTTGGGAAGGATAAGTTTAGTAGTTGTTACCATGTCTGGCATGGTTTGGATACACTTTATCCATCCCTTGGGTGCCTCCCATCATAGGGAAGGAGACGTTTGGCAGGTAAACAGGATATGATGGAACTATAGGAAAGTAATATGGAGGTTGTACCTGGAAACCCATGTAGGCTTGTTGGTGATTCTGGGGGTATGCTTGTGGATGCATATACACTGGCTGTTGCATGTGCATGTTTGTGTGTGAATTATTCTCCTTCGTGAACATTTCAGAGTATGACTCGCTAGTGGTTTCTGGCCAACTTGGCGAGGCATGAAAACTAGGGACCATAGGTATTATCTCGATGTGAACATTCGTCTTATTGGAGAAATACTCTTTCTTTGCTGAGAAGAGGATGTTAAATTTGTTACCTAAAATCGAGCCCTGTGGAGCCTTGTCACTTGGGCGGTGTGAGAAGACGAATTGAGGGGATGCCTTTTTCACTCGTTGATTGGCATTACCGTTATTGTTATTGTAGTTTTGGCTGTATTGGCTGTTGCCACCATGATTTGTATTATTGTGGTGGTTTCTGTACTGCATAGATGGTGAACCATACTGCTGTTGATTACCCATGTTGTTGCGAGGCTGATACCCAAACTGTTGATTTCTCATCATGTGCTGGGTTTGTTGTTGCTGAATCTGAGG
Organism: Pichia sp. NRRL YB-4149; assembly: GCA_030556025.1. Classification (NCBI taxonomy): domain Eukaryota; kingdom Fungi; phylum Ascomycota; class Pichiomycetes; order Pichiales; family Pichiaceae; genus Pichia; species Pichia sp. NRRL YB-4149. Next base: position 107,386 of record JANIWA010000028.1, on the reverse strand, counting down.
TGGCACCTGCTGAGGCATATTTTGCTGGTGCTGTAGGTGCTGGTTCTGATGTTGCTGAGAATGTTGCTGCTGATGCTGATGTTGGTTTGTTTCTGCACTATGAGCGGTGAACGTTTGCTTTTGGAGTTGCGGCGATTTCTGCTTAGAAGCAGCACCTATGACTGGTTGTGAAACAGCAGCCACAGGCTGCAGCTGCTGAGCCTTTTGTACATGTTGTGAGCTCAAAGCTGCTGGTGCAGCAGCAGCAGCAGTAGTCGGGGATGTAGTTGAAGTTGATGTTGTTGCAGATGTGGCCGAGACTGCTGCAGGCAGAGAAGAAGGAACAGCAACGGCGGCAGCGGGTTTACCCGGCACCACTGTATTCTTCTTCGACACTGCTGCAGGTTCGTTAGTTGAAGCCTTTTTAGTATCCTTTGCCTGCTGGGATGTTGTTGGTTTTTCAGGAAGTTGAACTGGTGTGACTGGAGCGGCTGAAGCAGCAGATACTGCGGTTACAGGTGCAGCTGGTGATAAGCGTTTGACGGGCGCTGCTGGAGTCTCTTTCTGTGTCTGTTGGACGCGTTGGTTTGGAGGAACGTACTGGCCCGAAGACGACGCTGATGAGGACTTTGATTGTGCAGGCGTGACTGGGGCAACCGGTTTGGACGTGTCTGGTTTGCTTGTCTTCAACATGTTCATCAATTTCTTCTCGGACTCGGCATTGTCTCTCAGGACGCCGGAGTACTTGTCTTCCTCGTCGATGTTCTCTGCATCTACCAACCTGCCTCTCTCTTCGGCAATGTGTAGGTTGCCGTTAGCGCTCTGCGATAGGATCTCCTTCGAGACTGTCTCTGCAAACTTCATTCTCTCCTTGAAATTTGGGTTGGAGACGTTCAGTTTGACCGTGTAGTCGTTCTCGTCAAACCTGGCGTCGATGCCGAACTTGTCTTTATTGGCCTTGAACTGGTCCCACTTGTTGGCGTCGGAGGAGGATCTGTCGTCGTCTAGTGCCAACGCCAGTGCCAAGCTGGAGGAATCGTCCTCCTCTGGGACCCACTTTTGCAAGTCACGCTCTTTAAAGGAATCGATGTTGGAGATGTCCGTATCGATTTTGAAGCCCTTCCTAGCGGCAGACTGGTTGTTTGCAGAAGAAGTGGCCGCGGCAGCGGTTGTGGATGAGGATGATGCCTTTGGGGTGAAGTCCAAGTTTTCGCATGCAATCATAGAGATGGACGATTCGGGTATGAGAAGGAACTCTTCGTCGTAGACGTGGCCCGGTCTGGTGGGGTACTTAAGAATCAGCGAGGGAATGGAGTCGTTGACGTCGGAGATGGACTGCAAGATGCCTGTAATCTTGTCGCTGGCGGTAGTCACGGTGATCTTTGTGCCGAGTGAGTTTGCCAACGCGTAGATGAACCGGTCCTTCATGTGTTTGTTGGCGGCGTCGTACTCGGTGGGCGACAACCGGACGTTCTGACTGCCGGAACCGTTGTTGTTGTAGGAGCCCTGGGAGGACTGCACTTTCGGGAAGGATTTGTTTTGCATCTTGGCTCTATGTGTCCTATTTTTTTAGTCCGTTATTGTTGCTGCTGCTGCTGTTCGAAAATGTGATTTTATTTTATGCTTGCTGACTGTTGGAGGGCCTCTGGGAGGGCTGCGGCAAGTGCAATGACTAGAAAAGTGTGCGTTCCAACCTGTGTCCGGGGGGAGAACGAGAACGAGAACGGGAACGAGAACGGGAACGGGCGGGGGAGGGGGAGCAGGATGGTTGGCGTTACTTCGGGAGCCCTAGTGCACAGAACGACGTCTGTCTGTGGGAAGCTGTGTAGGGGTAGGGTAGGGTGTGTGCAGCTGGAGAAGTGCCAGTAGCTGGGGGGTGCTTGTCGACAGGGAGGGACGGCCAATGGTGCTCCTGGACGTCACCCAACAGAGAGCCGTCATCCTTCTGTTCGAAATGTGCCACAGTGAAAGATACAGAAGCGCTGAGCTCTCGTTTTCACTTTCCTCTCTATTACTCTCGTGCCTCGACGACGACGACGTGCAACAGCAACAGGGTCGTGACACGACATGTGTTTTGTGGCGCTGTCATCCGGGGCAGCGGGTCTTTTCTGTGACGAAAAAGGAAGGATCCTCTTTTTCGGTGGCATGCGGAATCCGGCGCGCTGATTGGCCCGTGGTTGCCCCGACGGGACCACGCCGAACGCTTACGTAACGCCCGCCGGAGCGCAAATGGGACCATACTTAAGCTTATTTAGGGGGAGCACCCATTGGCAGAGGGGGGGGGGAGGAGCGAGGTAGCGAGAGAGTGAGAGGCAGCGTGGGGCGAGTGTAGGCGATCGATCAACGTCTTCAACAGTTCTTGACGCCGGCTCTGTGCCTGGCTCTGCTGGCACCCCCGCTGCGTCGGGTGTGAGTCCCCTGGAAGCAATCAGACAAGCACAACACACACACAGTCACGATGAGAGCCACCTTCCCAAGATTGAACTCAGCTGTACGTATCCACCGCTAAGGTCTTGACGAGAAGCATGTCCTGGACCTTGCAATGCAATTGGCGACGTTTGTTATCGTGCGTTAGGACGATTGAGAGTTTTGGAATACTAACATGTCTCCCATCTGCTATAGAAACAAGCTTCCATTTTCCACGTTCCACCTGAGTTATATCCCTTGTACGCAGCATGTTTTGTGGTCTGTTGCTCCGCCACCTACTTTAGTTTCAAGAAGCTAACCACCGACAGAACCTTGAAGCTCGGTAGAGAAATCCCACACTTCGACGACAAGTTGGAGGAGGCCTTGAGCAAGAAGGAGTAGAGTATTCCATTCTGCGAGAACCCACCACTATTATTCTATCCCTTTCCTGGCCCTCCCCTCTTTTTCCTTCCTATCATTCTTGTTTTAGTTCTTCTTTCCCAACCATTTTTTATTAAGATCAACTCCAATTTATCTTATTTAAAAGAAAATTTATATACAATAAACGAAAAACCAAAGTCTGTTTATCGTTCTCCTATGTTGTTGTTTCCTTCTATGCGACTCTATGTACAGGAGGAGCACACCTCACTACTCGGTCTCCTTCAGGTTCGTGTACACCTGCGAGATATCCTCGATGTCGTCGAGCAGGTTCATGAACTTCTCGTAGCTCGCCCGGGTGTCCGGGTCCGAGATCTCTACCATGGTGTCTTCGTTCGCCAGGTACTCGATGTTCATTTCCTTGATCTTGTACTTGTCCTTGAGCTCCTTGGCGATCTTGCCGAAATCCTTGGCGTCCGTGATGAGCTCGACGAGGTTGCCGTCCTTCTGCTCGCTCGGCAGGTCCGATTCGTTCGAGTTCTCGATATCGTTGATGTCCTCGCAGCCCACCTCTAACAGCTCGTCAAACAAGTCTTCGCTCGTCTGCTCCCCAACATCAATCAATATGACCCCCTTCTTCTCAAACATGTACAGCGTCGGAGTCATGTTTAAGTTGAACTTGTTGAAGCACGGCCTGATGTACCCGATCGTACGGTTCTTGTTGTCTGTGATGGCCTCGATGACAACTGCCACTCCTCCCGGTGCTAGCCCCTCGTAGACCACCGTTTCCATCTTCTCTGTGCTCTTCAACTCGCCTGTGCCTCTCTTGATAGCGTTTTCGATCACCTTCTTCGGGATGCTCATCCCCTTCGCCTTGTCGATCGCGTTGCCAAGCATGATGTTCTGGCTCAAGTCGGCACCTCCCATTTTTGCAAGAACCTGGATTTGTCTCGACATCCGGAACGATGCTGCCGCCTTGGCTGCGTCATTTGCAGCCTTCTTGTGTTTGATGTTCGCCCACTTCGAGTGTCCTGCAAGAACGGCGTAACTCGTATGGATGTTTCTCTGGTTACTCGTCTTTGTCCTCACGTCCGTAATGCCGAACTTTGGGCATCTTGTCAAATTTGCAGCCCTCACAGCTGTTCCAAATTGCAGCATTCTCGGTTCCTTTGTTTCTGTATCAAATAGTAGACCTGTCCTTTTTCTGGATGTAGTATCCAGCCCGTCCTTCTCCACCTCTCCTCCTCATCTTCCGTCTCGTGGCCTGCTCCTGTTCTTAACTCCCTCGCTCAACTCCTGCGAGCACTGCCTGGAAAGTGGGTGCACGAAACATGTTCTCGCTTTCTCACAGTGGCTGCCTGTCTGGCTGGCCGACAGCACATAACGCTGTCTGGCTCCTGCTTATCGGCCGCCATTGGCGCACCGGGGTACTCTCGAAATAGCTGGTAGGTCGGTGAAGAACACACGACCACACGCCAAAACACACACGCAACACAATGGCCTCGGAAGCGAAGAACAGAACGCTAATAGCATGCATGGGCGATGAAGACACCATCACGGGAATGCTTTTGGCAGGAATTGGGCAGGTCACCAACGAACCGGGCAAGGAGAGAAACTTTCAGATATGCACGGACGACACAAAGAGTGAAGAGCTCTTGGCCAAGTTTGACGAATTCACAACAAGAGACGACATCGCCATCTTGCTCATAAATCAGCATCTTGCAGATGTTATCAGACTAGAGGTTGACTCATTTACTGCGCCATTCCCAGCCATCCTCGAAATACCTTCCAAGGACCACCCTTACGACCCAGAGAAGGACTCCATTTTGAGAAGAGTGAGAAGACTCTTTGGCGACAGTTAGACAGATGGAATCTGCCCCATATTTTATGTATACGACGTCTGTATACCACACCCATAAGTTAGTTAGCAGATCTGGACAAACATGCATCTTATCGTATACAGGTACTACTTGTAGGCTAATATAAAAGTATTACAAATTCTAGTAGGTTATAACGTGACTATTTTTTGCCCTTCTTCTTGCCCTTCTTCTTGTTACTGCCTTTCGAGCTAGGTGGACTCTTTTTCTCCGGTAGAGCCTTTTCGACACCATTCTCTTCATTCTCTGGCTGTTCTTCTGCTTTGACTTCCGCACTCTCAGCTTCTTCCACCTCTTTATCATCTTGTGGTGTCTCCTTCACTTCAGTTTCTTCAGCGGTACCATTCTTAGGTATCTCTGAGGTCTCAGCTTCTGTCACAGGACTCAGCTCCTCCTCTATTGCTACTGGCTCCTCTACCTTGGTCACAGGATCGCTGATCTCCGTCTCTTCTTTCACCGATTCTGCTACTTGGGCTGAACTTGAACCTTGAAGCACCTCGGGAGAATCAATAGTGTCTACTTTTCCATTCGTCCCCAGTACACTTGTGGTTGTTTCGGTCGATACTGGCGTCTCTGCTAGAGGTTCGGTCGCTTCAACCTTCACGGAGTCTTCTTCTTTCACTTCGGACGTATCAACTGGGGTAGCTTGCGCTACCACTACAGGTGATTCTTCTTCCTTTTCTTCTGCTACTGCTGGCTGCTCTGCAAGCACAGATTCTTCTTTTATATTTGCGTGGGACACATCGGCTTCTGTTGATTTCACCTCCTTCTCAGTTTCTGCTTCAACAAGTTCATTGGCATTGGTAGATTCAGAGTTTGGATCGGTAATTGTCACTTCAGCCTCGGACTCTGGGTCGATTGTTATATTAGGAACAGTTAAATCATCATCAACAGTAGCAGGAGCTTGCGTAGCGGACTCGACTTTTTCTGCTGGTGGTTCTGCAGCAGGGGACAAAACATCGTTACCTACTGTCCAAAAATCTTTGGTCTTCCAAATTGGGTTTTCTGTGTCTAAGTAGAATTTATTAACACCAACAATTCTTCTCTCTAATTGACATGCCTTGACCCATTCTGGTCTTATGATAGGAATGTTCATATTCTTTGCCTTCTGGTATTCAATGCCCGTGTCCTTGGTACATATGAATTGTGTCGTGTCAACTTTCACTTGTGTAGAGTATGGCTTTGCGTTGATCGCTTTGATAGCATCCTCAATGTCTCTCAAACCAAACTTCTCCTCCTTGTAGTCTATGTCTCCGATACAGAGTGTGATACCAGACAAGTCTGTCATCTTGTGGGTTCTCAGTTCGATAAGGTTCGAGTAGTAGATTCCAGATGACGTCTCAAGCTTCAATTGGAACTTGTACGGAGTGTCGATCGGCAATCCGCTGAACTTGATATTCTTCTTCTGGAACGGGTTTTTGATCGGCCCCAGTTTCGAACCATTCTTGTATAGGGTGAGCTCCTTCAATTCTGCAGTGCCTAGGTTCAAAGGCTCCCATTCCAAAACACAGGATGTTTGAGTTATGTTCACGATCTTCAAGATCGGATTCTGAGGTTCGTGTCTGCCGAATATCTCGAAAATCTCCTCTTGTAGCTCATTAAACACCTTCTTTTCCTCTTGCTCCTTTTGCAGATCTCTGTCACATGTGATCTTTACAATCGATCCGGTAGATATCCCGTCCGGGAGCAAGATGGTAGGAAATTCAATGAGATGGTGATCCTTGGTCAACAAAAGTGCCAACGACGCATCCAATTTCCCCACAGTAAGCGACACTTCAACCATTGTTCTGTTTTAGGGTTTTCAAACAGGGAAGACCTCTTTTCTGGAACTGCACGTTTACCTACCCCGGGCTAGATCACAACAATTGAGTCTTCCCTGAAGGCTTTCCACTCCTGTCTATTCCCTGGCCTTTGACAATGCAACAACGACAGCGCAGAAGTGAAGCGCCTCGCGATGAAAGGTCAAGGATCTGGGGTGCACGGAGGTGGGGATTTTTTTGGGACCAGTGCCGCTGGTTTAGATAGAAAAGAACGCTTTGGCATGTTTTGAGAAACATGAACAGGAAAGAAGAATGGGAAGTGCAACGCATGAGAGCAAACTGGGAGACACACAGTACCACCGGTTATTGAATAAGATGGACAATAGCTTGGATTTGAGCGGCATTGATGCTCCGATCGAAGATGATAACATCCATTCGAGTTTCGCCAAAGTTTTGAAAAGTTTCAGAATCGAATTTGGAGCAAACGACTTACGGTCTATTGCCCTCGGGTTCAAAGTGATAACATATAAGAAGTTGATGTCTTTGTATGACTCCGATCCTTCTCAGGTTGATTTGATCTCGAATTGGATCCTTGAATGCAAGTTTTGGACAATTTTAGAATCTCTTCTTGACGTGAAGTTTAACAAAGAGCTCGATCAGTCTCTCCAGAGAAAAAACCTGGATACAGAAGGTATATGTGAGTATTCCTCAGATACAGTGTTGCAGGACAAAGTGATATCATCAAACAGTGAACTTCTGCAGATGTTCACGTGTATAAATACTCTATCGGACACTTTCAAATTAGATTACCCGACTCAGGACGATGAAGTCAGCACCGAGAACGAAAACGAACTCCAATACACCAAGTGGCACAACACGCTTCTGAAGCTTAACTCAACTAACAGAGATCCGTCATTGGTGAAAACTTTAGATGTCGACTCTCCCTTGAGAACAGATGCTCAAATTGATCCTATCGATACGAAAAAAGACGAAGCCTTCTTCAAAAGAGCATTCAAATTGCTTCTATCCCACGAATACGAAGACCTGAAGACTTTATGCGAAGCAACAAACAATTGGGATTTTTCCCTCATGTTGGCAGGCTTGAATGATAGGATCGATCCAATTATTGATTTGAACGATTTTAGTCACAATACAGTCCCTTCGGGAGTTAAATCGAAGCTTTTGAGGAAGAGAACGATATACCAACTAGCTAGCAACACAAAGTTAACTAACTCACCATATGAGAAGGCATGTTATGGTGTTCTATCATCCGATTTCATATCTGCTCACGAATTGGCAACAAACTGGGAGGAAAAATTGTATTTATATCTGTCCAACTTTTTTAACCATAATCTGGAGACGAAAATTTTGCAACTTTATCAAAACTTGAATCTGAGTTCAGAATTGAGCATAATATCCAAATTGTCAAAACCCCCAGTTGTGGCAAACTCTGTCGATGATATTTTGAACAAGCTTTCCAATGATCAAAGCACTGTGATCAAAGAGCAAAGCAAAAATTCTATTAGAGTTTTGATTGGCTCAATAATCTCAGACAATGTTAAAACACTTATGGAAAACACCATAAAATCTTTAGACAAGCTTTTATCGACTGATGCTCAAATCGAGGATGAACTCACGAACGAATCGTATTTGTTGAGAATACTGGCACATCTAGCCATCATACTACAGTTAATCTACGGAGAAGAAATTATCAGCAACAAAGACTATACGAAGTTACTAAAATGTTACATTTTGAGATTGATTCTTTATAAATCATACGACTTAGTTCCTGTGTACGTGTCGTTTATTCCAACAGATGATGAAGTAGTTGAAAATTATTCATCGCTTTTATTTCAATTTGAATACTCATCTTCTGACAGGTTTTCCCAGATCAGCGGGATGAGATTATTGAAACTACCACTAGAATCAGTTTTGAGAAAGACAATTGAAAAGGCGTTCAACGAAACAATAGAATATTATCCTACGAACAGCGAAATTCAATTGAATTATCAAGTCGACGCCATCGACGAAAAGCTATACTCGACTATCTACTGGTTCATTGACGCAGGCATGATTTTTGACTGTCTCGATGCCATAATTGTACTACTGCGTAGATTCTTACTTGTTGGCAAAATAGGCAGTGCAATAAGCTTCCTCACATCGATCTCCTTACCCCAGTTGATCGACAATTATAGATGTGAAACGTCTGTATTGACAAACATGAAGGATAGCGATGCCGATCTCTCTCAAATTCAACACATACCTAACTACAAGCTTCTTGAACTTACACAATACCACAACCTTTTTTCGACCTTTAAGCTCATTCTAGACTATAACTCGGAAACAATCTCATACGATGATTTGCAGAGCATAATCAACTCTTTGAACAAAATATTGAAAACATGGCTATTTGATCTTGTAAGTAAAGACAGTGAATATCGTGACGATGAAATTATAGATGCTGATGTTGAAGTCTTCAGGGAATTGAGAAGAATTTACATTCCAACTCTCTTCAATGTGCTGTTTGATATTTTGATCGAAAACAAGAGTAAGGGTGAGAAGTTTGTTCAGCAAGCAATGGAACTAGTGAACCTACTTGCCGACGAAGAATTCAAATTATACGACATCTTGAATTCCACAAATGAATTGAAGCCATTCATGATCAAACTTTCGAATGTCAGCTGTATATTATATGGAGACTATAAGGAAGGAATCTACGTATGATCGTTATGCTTGATTAATTTTCATAATATACAACGGTATATGTATTTTATTGGTTGTAGAATTTATACTTTTCTTTGGAATACCAAATAGACAAATAGACTAATCTAAAGAGGATGCCTTTTCGTATAGAAGGTCCACAGCGGTTGACATTTCCTTGATGATTTCCAAGCTGAAGTCGTAGGACTCATCCTTGACAGGCTCATTGTACACTATTAGCCATCCATTACCCTGGTCCAAGACACCATAGAACACTTTGTCTAAAATCATGTTGCTCAACTTGGATTCGATGACGTCTTTTGGTAGTCCAATCATCGAGCAAACATGGCTGATTTCTATACATGAATAAGGTTCGATCAACTTCAACAAGTTCTTCTGGAATAGAGAATCGTATAGGTCTGATAGGTGAGATCTGATGATTGGATCCAGTGACAATTGTGTGTTGTATAGTTTGAGTGAGTTTTCCAAATCTTTCAAAGATCTGTTATCATAAGAGCTTGCCACAGACTTCATTGCCTCTATGTCTTTCTTGTTGATGAAAGGTTGGCATGCCTTTTGCTTCAGTAATGTATTTATGTCATCGATCTTGCCAATCATAATTTTACAAAGTAGCATGTACTTTAAGACTCTGACAGACTTGCTGTTTTCCTCCTCGACTTCTTCCTTTCCCTCTGATGATTTTTCGTCACTCTTGGTTTCATGTAATTGATAATTTTCGAAAGCTTCATAGAAGTAAGAATATGCGGTCTTGTAGTCCTTATCTTGTGCATTCAATATACCACTCATCAAATCCAACTCTGCTTGGGTAGTAGAGGGACAGTAGATGGAGTTTGCACTTGTTCTGGCACTTGTCAATGAAGCCCTTGCCTTGGCATTGTTCTTCAATTGGAAGTAATTTTTCGATTCAAGCAATTGAACATCGACTAGAGAACTCTTATCATCCAACTTCTTGAATTCACTTATCAAAGGATTTATAATCTTCAAGGATTCGTTGTATTGATGTTTCTTGTAGTACAAAAGCGATAATCGAATCTGTAAGGACTGCTTCAAAAAAGTTCTCTTTTCCTCGATAGACCAGTCAATGCATTCTTTAGTAGTCTTGATGGATAAATCAAGTGATGATTCTTCCGTTGCGTTTTCCCACTTGTAAGTTTTTTCTGTAGTGTCTAGTAAGTGCTTGATGATTTTGGCGGTCTTGGACTTGGCGAACGATCCACGCATGATTTCTCGGGATCTGTTGATCAAATCAGCAAGTTTGGCCTCATTTTCTTCTATGAAGTACACTTTACTCAAGCCAAGAATGGACTTTTCTTGCTGCTCGACGATCTTCTCGGTCTTAGATCTGGTATCAGTGTCGACCTTGCTCGTATCGATGTTGAGAATCTCATTGTAGATTGCCTCTGCTTTTGCGTAATTCTTCTGCTGGAGTTCTTTCTCAGCCTCCTGAATTGAAGGGACGGTCATTGTCAAAAAACGGTGATAGTGGTTGTTTGTTGTGGATCTTCAATGTGGTTTAGAATCGTTTGGATATGCCATGGAGGGCAAATGATCAACCCCAAGTTTTCTACAACGAGCCAGACGGACAGAGCGGTGCGTGAGAGAGAAAGTCGAGGAACCGGGGCGCCGCGCCGATCGACCGGAACATGATTTAGGAAAATGTCTATTACTTTGGGTTATCTATCTACAATGGGGTGGATCTGGAGAATGGAAGAGGAGGGGGGGTAAGGAGTGGACAGGCCTACTTGCTTTCGAGTTCCTTGATGAGCTCTTCGGCGGCATCGTCGGCTTCCTTCTTCTCGACGTGGTCGATGACGAGGTCCAACTTCGTGCCCTGCATGCAGCCATCCAGATCGTAAAGCGTGTAGTTGCATCTGTGGTCGGTAACTCTATTCTGCTGGAAGTTGTAGGTTCTGATCTTGTCACTACGGTCGACAGAGGAGACCTGTCCTGTCCGCTCGTTCCGCTCGCGCTCTTGCTTTTCTCGGAGCTCTTTCTCTGCCAATCTGGCCCTGAGAACAGTAAAGGCCTTTTCTTTGTTTTTGTGCTGAGATCTCTCGTCCTGTATGGAAACAATAATTCCGGTGGGGATGTGGACTATCCTGACGGCAGATTCGGTGGTGTTGACGTGTTGGCCACCGGCTCCGCTGGCTCTCATAACGTCAATTCTGAGTTCGTCAGGCTTGAATTTCCGCACGTTGGCGTTACTACTGTTGTCGTCGTCCATCTTCGGCAAGACAACGACCCCTGCAGCGGAGGTATGTACTCTTCCCTTTGTTTCTGTGGTGGGCACCCGCTGCACCCTGTGGACACCGGCTTCGTGTCTGAGTCTGTCGTAGGATCCGTTGAAATTAACCACAAGGGCTGCCTCGGTCACGCCGGAGCCGGAAACGTGGTCTGTCTTGGAGAGGATCTCGTACTTCCAGTCGTGAAACTGGCAGTATTTTATGTACATGTTGAGAAGGTCGCCTGTGAAAATGTTGGCCTCGTGACCGCCTGCGCCCGGTCTGAGCTCGAGGATGGTTGATTTGTCTGCAAAGGGGTGCTGAGGCAAAAGCCTGGCCTTGAGTTTCCCCGTGATTCTAGCTAGTTCGGGAATACATTGCTTGAGCTCGATTTTGGCCTCGTCGACAAGGGCGACATCATCATCGCTGCTAATCATATTTTGTAGCTCTGTGTAATTTTCATTGAGGGTTTTGAACTCGTCGTAGACTGCAACGAACGCCGTCAGACGGGCATACTTTTTGTTTTCCTCAACATTGAAATCACTGCCTCGGGAGATCCTATTTTCAAGCATCGTGAGTTCGTCTTTGAGCGACTCTGCCTTCTCGAGCAATGCCGGGTGCAATTTTTCGAGATCAATGTTCTCGACGTCATCATCGTCGATCCCAACATCTGTGTCGGCATTGGCGTTGTCCCCAGATACCGCTGATCTCTGTACAGCCGAAGAGTGAAGAACACGAAGGGGGGGTGACACCAGTGAGGCGGAGGAGGCCGCATGAGAGCCCACCAGGGGAGAGGCGTGGAAGTGTGTGGAACCCGGCGGACGTCGACACACTCGAATTGCCGAATTGAGAAACGTCTTTGAGAACATGCTGCAGCGATGCCCGAAACCAAAGATACAGCGTATAGGAAGGTAGAACAGGAGGCAATATGTTGTGCGAGTCAAAAAAAAAAAAGACCGCTTGCTTTCTTCTATTCCTCTCTATCGTGGCAATCCAGATGCTCTGTTTGTGCCTCTTTCCCTCTTCGGTCGTCCTCTCCGGCGAGACGGTGAAAAAACATCGACGAGCCTAAGTGTGGAAAATAGCACAGCTGCGAAGGTCTCGCGCTAGCTCTTTATCGATCACTTTTTTACTGCAAAAAAGTCGAAAGCGGTTTAGACATGACCCCACTCAACATAGTCGCGATCTCCTCCTGTTCAGCAGGGCTCCACTGGACCATTTCCTGCTTTATAGAACTGTTTCCAATCGGTTGTAATAATGACGATTTCAATATCCGATGAAGTCAAGTCGTCTCCAACTCCACCCTGGTAGTTTTCGCTAGAAGCCCTTTTTCGTTTCCAGACCCACGAGAACCTCTATCGATGGCTCTGGCGTTCTCGAGACCCACCGTCGAGCCCCCCCTCTCCTGAGTCGATCGACGCAGACCGCCTCTGATCTCCCTTCCTCTCCCTTTTTCTTCCCCGTCGGGCAGGCGCAGCACTACTCCGAAAAAACCGACAGCCGTGCTGACGTAACAGACCCCGCCGTGCGTGGAAAGTTCTCGCACTCCGGCACGTGGCGGCATGCAAACGGCATCCGCAGGCGGACACGGAAACGGACATAGCGGCACCCCCTTCTGGTGCTCTAGAACGCCTGCGAGGCCCACGGGGGCCCCACGGGGGGGAAGGAAAGAGCGCCGCCAGCAGGTTATCGCCGGCACCCGGCCCGCCTGGCCCCCGCTGTCGCTGTACAATGCTGTGCTGTGGCGGCGGGCCCGGCCCACGCCCCCCGTACTGTTTCGCCCGTGTTACAGCGGGGAGCAAAATTTGCAGGCCTGATCTGTGGAGCTGAAAATTTTCAGGCCAGAAACGTAAATAAACAGTGCAGGGTTGAAAAAAAAAAGCCTGGTGAGTAACACAGGGAAGGGTCCCGGTCCATATGCCGACGGACCAACACGACACGACCCGAAACGTCCTCGTCCTCGTCCTCGTCGAGGCTGGCCCCCGTTCTTCTCGACGCAAATCGTTCCCTTACTCCTGTACCGCCACCGTAGTGGCCGCTGCCTTTTCTGTTGTTCCAGCTCCCTCCGGCACCATAGAGACCAAACCGTCGACGCCTCTAGACCTGTTTCCTTTCCCTCGGAATACCCGTCCACTATCTCCAGCTGGAAAAAAAACTCTCTCTCTCTCCCTCCGTCGTTGTCAGAGACTCCCTGCACATAAGGCCATAGCTGCATCCCTTTCCTGGCACTGCACTGCACCGCACCCCACTAGACTGTTCCCGCCAGTGCTACTGCGCCCGTCCACTGGTCCTAGTCCCGTTCTTCTATCTGTGGCATACACCGGACACCTTCCCAAGACCAACCCCGTCTTTCGTCATCTGATCCGTGGTTTCACATCCAGAGACGCCCCTCCAGCACCGTATAAATACACTCCTGTTTCACTCTGCGTGTTGACACAACGGCATACGAACACGCTCTGTGGCATAGCTAACTTACACACACACACATACATACATACATACCTATCAAGCATGTCTGCATTCGAAGACTACTGCATTGTCTGCGAAAAGGTCTGTGAAGACGGCTCCGCATACTGCTCGGAAGCCTGCAAACTCCACGACCAGGAGCACTCCAACTCCCCAACACTCTCTGTCTGCTCCGGGTTGCCCTCCATCTCGGGCTCCTTCTCCCTCGAACACACAAAGTCCCACTCCAACAGCATATCCCACTATCCAGCCTCTTCCTCGTCCACAGCAGCAGCAACAGGAGCAGGAGCATCCTCTACTGCAAACTCCTCCTCCACTATACCCACAATCATCTCCCCCTTGTTAACCCCCCAGATTAACCCCCGTTGCTCCGTCGTCGGCTCGATCAAATCGCCACTTCTGAAAGACCTGACCTACGAGTCACCGCTGTTAGCTACAACTAGCTCGGCAAACCCAGCCTCGGCAAACTTCCTCAGCGACTTGGACTCCAACAGGTTGGATCTCAATTCTTCCGTCTCTACTATAGCCGAGAGGCTGCACGACGTCAACGGCTCCTCGACCTCCACTAGCAAGAACGACACATCCCACTCAAACGTGACAGACATTTCCCACATGCTGCGCAGTCCCTCTGAGAATTACAAAAAGTGGCTTTCGATCCATTGACAACACAATAAAAAATCACCACTACACTCAAAAAAAAAAGATAATTTAAACTAAAATAAAACAAAATAAACTAAGATCAAGACTATTTATTTACTTATTTATGAACTCACTTACCTTTTTACCTTCTCTCACTTTCCAATTTTTCAATTCTTGGGTTAATCTTCTTATTTTCTTTTCTCCTTTTTTCTTAACGTCCTTTTTCTTCTTCTTTTCTAAGTCTCAACGTTGGTTGGCGTCAAAATGCCACACATACAATCACAGTTACCAAAAAAATCATAAAAATTACGGCCACTTCTCTACCAAAAAAAAAAGCATAGAAAAATATCTTTTTTTGACACAAATGACACTCTTGTGAAGTGATTCACAGTGCCTGCTTCTTTCCACCAGAAAATCTACTGTATATACATCAACCACACTTCCCAAATCTCATAGCAACCCCAGCTCAGACAGACTCATTGTCTGCTTATTATCCACATATACACGTATAAAGCTCTTATATATCTTTTACCCCTATTTCTATATATCACACACCTTTTTTCTTAGTAATGAATAATGAATATCTGATGGAAACCTCCCTCTCCTGTTCAGAGCAAACGAATCCCGAGGAATCTCTCTCGCATCTCCGCATCTTTTTTTTTCCATTTTTCATGTTGACAGAAAAATAGTAGTTGCCCGTTTAGGACGCCGCACATGTGTCTCAGACCATACCTCACCAGATGACACCGACAACCGTTTATAAATAGATACATCCTGGCACCAAAAGCCCCTGTCCCTCCTTCTGCTTCCCCACAACCATACTCAACCCTATATGAGCTTATTGTTGATCATGTAGTCAAGAGACTCGTCTACGTCAGCCCAAAAATGGGCGTCGTCAGATTTGATGGGTTTCCAACCCAACGTTTTCCCCGCATCGGCCCGACTCCGGCAATTCGAGCCCCAGTACATCGCCGGGAGATGGAAAATCTCCTTCACCTGTCTCGGATTCAGTTGTCTGATCTCCCGACTGTGGATCAATCCCCGATCGTACAACGCTTCGCTCACTTTCACCGCCAAGTCTTTCCAATAGAAATCCGTCCCGTCTTCGACAAAATAGTACCCGGAGTGCCCGCTTCGGAACGACTCGTTTCTCAAGTACTTCTCGACAATGGTCATGAACAATGTCCCAACATCGTAGACATGCGCGTGGTCCCAACGCGTCATCCCCTCGTAAACGGTGAAATTGTATCCCACATCGATTACAGCCCGGATTAGCCACGGGATTTGTACGGAGAGCTTGTTTCCGCATCCTTGGCCAATTCCAAAGATTAACGGCGGACATATCACTGCAGTCTTCACAAATTCATGGCAGGTATCCTCGATAGATAACGCTAATTTATCTGCCAACCGATGCGGTTGGGAATCTGGAAGGGAGTTGATTTCGTCGATATCGTCAATATCGCTGTAAACTTTGTCGGGTTTATACTCACTTGGCTCTGTCGAATCAACAAGTATACCCGTGCCAGATATTTGTATGAAGAGCGTTTTTGTCTTCTTCTCGCTAAGAGCTCTCTTGAATACCTCCACTGAAGGTGGATGGTTGTAGCAGGCGGCATTGATCACTATATCTGCCTTTCTTGTCTCACAGTCAAGAATATCAAAGTTGTCGAGTGTTCCAAACACAGGAGTTACCTTTTCCCCATAACTATCTCTCAAAAGTTGTCCTTCTTCGGGGTACCTGTGGAGTGCCGTAACTGAAAAAGTCGGTAATTTTTGCAGGAATTGGTGCAGTACCTCTCCACCTATGTATCCGGTTGCCCCTGTTATAAATAACTTCATTGGAGAGTCGAATTGATAGAGATAAAA
Organism: Pichia sp. NRRL YB-4149; assembly: GCA_030556025.1. Classification (NCBI taxonomy): domain Eukaryota; kingdom Fungi; phylum Ascomycota; class Pichiomycetes; order Pichiales; family Pichiaceae; genus Pichia; species Pichia sp. NRRL YB-4149. The sequence goes on along the minus strand of JANIWA010000028.1, from coordinate 91,072 downwards.
ACTGACCTATTCTGGGGGCAGAGAAATGTAAGATAAAAACTGAAACAGATAATTCGGTAAGCTTGATAGTATCAAATTCTTCATGCAGATCACATCAGGAGGTCCCTCGCTAATTCATTTCGCATTAGCGTCATTCTCCGTTCTGGCCATTTCCATCCCTGGCCAGCAAGGGGTCTCTGGGTGTTTATTCCTTGCTATGCTAGAGCAAAATTTGCCCATGACAGGGTACTGGTACCTACGATGTCGCAAGAGTGGCCAATTCACGGAGATATGTTAAGAACGAGAATAGGCTAACTACTTCCACCCTGGTGGTCGACTAATTTGCTCAACCGAGAATGTGCCTCTCAACTCCGAGCTAACTAATCTGCTCAACCGAGAAAGCTAAAAGGTCGACTATTTAGGTTAGATTATTTAAACTATCCAACATGCACCGCATCTCATGCTTTTGCCGTGCTATTTTTTGTACATCGAATCCATTAACAAAGCTACCGAGAAAGCATCACATTAAACAAGCATGTCAACTTCTGTGTACGATGCAGTGATCATAGGTGGAAGTGCTGCCGGTTTATCAGCAACTTTAGCAATTGCACGAACTCTTTCATCAGTGGTTTGTATTGATTCGGGCAAGCCTTGCAACAGATATGCTAAGGAATCTCATAACTTTGTGACTCATGACGGGGAAAGTCCATTGGATATCAAAAAGAGGGCAAGAGAACAGATTGAGAAGTATCCTTCTGCACTCATTATTGATGATGAGGTCGTTTCAGTCAAAAAGCAAGACATTGATAATACATTTGCAGTCAGTACCAGAAAAGGTGCTGAGGCTTACGTCGCAAAAAATATTGTTATTGCGGTCGGATTAGATGACAATATCGAGACCTCAAAAATAGAAAATCTAGCTCAATTTTGGGGTAATTCCAGTTTCACATGCGGTTACTGTCACGGGTTCGAATATGCAGGAAAAAAAGCAGGGTTGTGTGTTTATAACGAGAATTTCTTGAAAATGCTGATACCAGTGGTTTACAACTGGAACAAAGATCTCACTGTGTTTGGAAGTGAAGAGATTTTTCAACAGCTGGAAGTGAGCGAACTTAGAAAGAAAGGTATTACTCCTGTCATTGGCTCTTCAATTGTGAAGGCTGTTGGAGAGGGAACTCAGATCAGCTCTGTTGTTCTGAGCAATGGTGAGAAAGTTGAGCTGGATGTACTTTATTACGCACCAAATTCTACAATCAATATGAAAGACATCGTCACGGGTCTCGGAGTGGAGCTCGACGGGATGGGCTTCATCAAAGTTGACAAACAGTCACAACTCACAAATATTCCAGGGGTGTACGCTGCTGGCGATTGTACAACGATGATACGCACTTTGGCAATTGCAACGCAGACTGGACAATGGGCTGGTGCTAATCTTACCCATAAGTTATTTAACGAAAACTGGATTTCGTCATAAAATTGATTGCACTGGATTCATAAATGCTAAAACTTTAGCTGTATAATTTGCATTTAACTGAGAACTGCTAATTTTAATTGTAGCTTTCCTTCGACAACTAGATGAACCCTGTAAGATTAGCGATGCATTGGGATCCAACTATATTTCCCGATCGAGTAATCGCGATACTACCGTGACACGGTCTGTGTTGTGCAGAATTTCAGCTACCTACAAACTTACACTCTTATGATAATAGGTTAGCTTGTCATCTTTTCAGATGTAATTTGAAGAAGGAATAATAAATACTGATATATAGAATGCCCTTATCCATTAAAAAAATAGCTAAATTCACGAATCTTAAAAAAAAGGTAGTGAGAATGATTTTCAAATTCTCAAATATATATCGAAATGAAGATTGACCATTTTCCAAATTTATAATTAGCACAATTCATTAAGACATTACTATATACTATCACAACAATACTCACACATTAGCGTTTACCACGAAGAATATACACTTCATCTCCGTCCCTGATTTCCTTTTCAACTCTCCCACTGGTTGGTATATATACGAATTCATCGGCGTCGATCTTTTCACCGCTTCTGACCTTCCTGAACATGGCCAGTCTTAGGGAATCATCCACCTCACGGTTATTCAAGTTCTTTATCTTGGATATTTCGGCACTGCTGTCCAACATTTTACCAATAGGCCACTTTTTTGAGAAGAACTGAGCAGACTTGACTTCGAATCTGGTGTCATCGTCCGAGGTGTAGTGTACCCACACGTATATACGATCGTTCGCATTAATCCGGTTGTCTCCCTTCGCAGACCTTTTGAGTTTATTCATCTCCACCATCCTCAAAGCCGTTGAATCAGGCTTACCGCCAACAAGTCCCCTGAATATGGATGACTGAGATGATGATTTCCCGCTGCTTTTGCTCGACTTCACAGAATTTCCTAAAAGTTTTTTGAGTCTCAACATTGCTACTTCTATGCTCGTGAGCGGTTTGTTGTTGGAATCCTTCACATCTGTTAAGCGTTGCCCGATTTTTCTATTTCGCTGTTGGTTGTGTTTGATTTCTGCATCTCGTCTGATTCTGTCTAGATCCGGAAAAACTTCGGCAGCCTTGGGAAGCTTCGATACATCGACCTTCGATTTTTCCAATGCAACCAGTTTTGCTTTCTGCTCCTCGACAACACACTGGTGCTTGTTGAAGTCCATCCGATGGTCGTTGCAGAATGATTTCTCGCATTTGGGGCAAACAAAAGGAAGGAAGTCGAGCTGTCTGCAGATGGTGCAGTGCCTGCCGATATCCATAATCCCCTCGTCGTTCTTCCTCTCTACTGTCGTCATGATGAATCCGTGTGGTGCCTATCCGCTTGCCGTGTGTGCAAGCCCCAAATTGGATTTGCCACCGAGGCGACGGAGATGGCCCGGAGAGAGAAAGATAACCTCGAAAATACATACAACTTTTATATCTGGAGCCGGATCTGGCGCCCTCGAGTTTTTTTCCAATTTTCTCATTTATCCGGTTTTTTTGCCCTGGAAGCTTCCAAAATTTTTCTGTCTCTGTCAACATGAAAATAGGAGAAAACCGGGCTTGCAATATATCAGCAAGGAATTAGTAAGCACCAGAAGGGCAAACATCCCCAGAAGTTGCCCACCATGCTCTGTGACTTGAACATCGAGTTCCCCGTCTCGAATTTCAACGAGGAGATAACGAGGGGCCATTTGAGTGAGTTGAAAAACACTCTCAGTGTTGCCGAACAGCTTGGATACACACACGTTGCGCTCAACTTCAGGCCGAGTGCGGCAACGAGCAAGAACAACAAGACAAAGCTCCCCAGTGACTTGAACTTGTTGAATCCGATTAACATAGACAGAGATTTCAAGGAATATAAGTCGAGGCTGAAGTTGTATTCGAGAATTACGGTGAGAATTGACGATCCCACGCAATGCCAGTACGTTTCTAAGTTCCAGCAGGTGTTTGATATTGTTGCAGTGGAGCCAATTACTGAAAAGTCGTTCCAGTCGGCTATATCGAACTTGGAGATCGACATAATATCCTTCAATCTGTTGGAGAGGTTGCCATGCTTCATGAAGCACAAGACCCTATGTTCTGCCATCGACAAGGGTATGATGTTCGAGATAAAATACACTGATTTTCTAAGCAATAAGAACAGGGCGCAGGTGATATCGAATACTAAGCAGATCATCAGGGCGAGCCGAAACCGGGGGATGATCTGCTCGAGCGGCTGCACCGTGGACAAACCTTTTCAGCTAAGAAATTACAGCAATGCCATGCCGCTTTTGAAGATGCTTGGGATAGATTCTAATAGGTGCGGTATGATGTTCCAAGATTGGAGTTTGAAAGTCTTGCTGAATGGAAGGCTGAGGATAAAGTCCTACAAACAAACCATTGCCGTTGCTGGCGATGAGAGCCTAATTGATAACGATTTGGAGAACAAGGACTGGACGTCGAACCCGGAGAGGGTCAACAACGTCAAGCAAAGCGTCGAAGCTTATAAGAAACGCAGGCCCGAGAAGGCCCTGGATAGAGTTTTAAAAAAGCAGAAGAATTAGATTTTTCCCATACGTAAACAAATATATCCATATATATCCATTCGATTCAATTCACATTGTTAGCGTAAATGTAACTGTTTGACTTTTTAGATTTTTCTTTACCAGAATCACCAATGCGCTGTCTTTTCACCACTGGCGAGCTGCTAGCGTTTGTCGCAGAGAGGTCTATTCGTCGTTTGCTCCCGCTCGCAATAGCCGCCACGCTGGACGCCTTGTTTGCATAAAGACCGTCCTTTATCAAATTCCTTTGCGCTGTACCTATCTTAACCAAATCCACCTTGTTACTAGCCATTCGGCTGCCGTTTTTAGCCTCCGAAAAATTTCGTACTCTTTGTTTGTTTGCAACTCTTGCTCTCTGCAACAAGCTGCTCTTGAAGGCATGCTGGTTGGTGGTGGTCCTGTTGTACGACAGCCTTGGCTTGTTCGAAGGCAGCACCTTGTTGATGGCCTTTACCTTATTCTTGTTCTTCATCTCGTTCAAGTTTCTCACTATCTGCTTGATGTTGTTCGTAGCATTCTGTCGCTGCGCCTCTCTCTCTTTAAAGTACTTATCGTATAGGTTTCGGGAGGAAATGTTCATCTTTTTTCCGCTCCTCAACACCGTCTGATTGATGGGCCTGTCGGGGAAGTCCCGCTTGACCAAGGACTTCCAAAGGGGCTCCGAATCTGCAATGATCTGGGGAGAGACTGTTTCGATCTGCCGCAACGACTTCGCGGTCTTTTTCATCAACACGGGCTCGATCAAGTGGTAGGGCGTCGTGCCGATGTCGTTGATGATGTGCGCATTGTTGATGCACTTGAGTCGTGCTATGTGGGTCAAGGATAAGACGCCGTTTTTCATCTTCTCCTCTGGGGGTCTGGGCGGGTCCATATTTTGTGTGTGTGCTTGCTGTGTCCGTGTGTTTCCAGTCGGTTTACTTTCTGTGTGTCTGTCATGCGGAGACTAGAAGAACCCTTCCTAATGCAGACAAGAAACAGGTCGTCATGCCCATGATGGTGGTGCCTCTGGGAAAAAGAAGCCTACTGTCCCATCGTAGAGCAAGGGAAAAAATTTTGACGGGTCGATTACGTCAGCGCGCTGGGCCCGGCGGCTGCATTTTTCGTTTTCCCGATAAGAGTTCGTCGTCTGTTCAGTGTTTCTTCTATATATTTTTATACACAGAGTAGAGTAAAAGGAAGAAAGAATACGGAATGTTCTGCAGTGGCTCGAGCCCCGCCTCAAGCAGAGTCTGCCGGTCTCAAACCGCAGAACCAGTTGAGCGCGTAGGCTTCCTCCTCTGGCACCTCGTCGGTGCCCTCGACCTTGAAGGTGATGGTGCAGCCGTTCGGAAAATAGAAGATGGAACCCGGAGTGACGTTGTATGAGGCGCCAGTCTCGTCGCTGACGGTGAACTTGCCGTGCACTTCGACGTTCACCTTCATCTCCTCGTAGTCGTACTTGTACACGAGCGCCTCGCCGGGACCCTGCTTGTAGAACCCGGACGAGAGGATCTTGTCCGTAGGAGCGTCCGAATGAAGACAATCGCCCAACCAGGCGTTTTTGCCAGGGGATGGGATAGCCGGAGGGGTGTTGGCGAAGTAGCTCTCTTTGCCGGGTTTGAAGGTTAAAGGCATTGTCTGTGTACTAGTGAGGGGTGCGCTAGGCGATGTATTGCTCTGGAACGATGTGCCAGAAGCCAGTATTTTCCCACTGCGGGAACACAAGCCTGACCTTCACTGGACAACCCGTCTTCTTAAGTACCCCAGTCGATGGAGGGAAATCGTGTCCGTCTGGGGCTGCCGAGAGGTCCTCCGCAAGGTCCTCCCCTGCACACCTAAAGCGGCAAAAGGATCCGGGACGCGGGGCTCAGCGCCCGTCCCCTAGTGGGAGCGGGTTGCCCGAAACGGCAGTTGCCGGGAAGACGAGCCGTTTTCGGAGCAGATACGAGGCCCGAGGCAGACCCCAGCGGCAGCCGGAGAGGCAGCCTGTTGATACAGGGTAGCCGCTAAGGATCAGGACAAGCGATGCGTGTCTAACGGTGCAGCTCTAGGCAGTGGTGCCGGCAGCCAAGTAGGGAAGCATAAGAGCAGACGTTTCCCCCCTCGTTTTGCAGAACAGAGTAGGAAAGAGGAATTCTAGGCTGGAATTCATTCCGGCACGTCTATCTTGCTATCTTTTTCTTGCAGACAGCGCATAGCACACAAGCAGTCTTTAGAAACAACAGCCAGCCAGCATGCCTATGGGATTCAAGCCAACAGCGGAAGCGTACGACGTTCTCCCACCAAAGATCTCCGACGGGGCCTACCTCGGCGACATCCTCACCAGCAAGGACACCGACGCAGAGCACACCATCACCTCGGGCTTCTTCAAGGTCGTTCCAGGCGAGCCGCTCGTGTACACGTACCCGTACGACGAGATGAAGATCTGTCTTGACTCTCAGGGCGACATGACCATCGGCGACGAGGAAGGCACCACCGTCACCCCAAAGAAGGGCGACACCCTCTACTTCAAGAAGGGCTCCACGATCACCTTCAAGGCCACGGGCGCCGACTCCTTCGGCAGGTTCTTCTACGTCGGCTTGAAGACCTTGAACCAGCTCTAGGGGTCTTTTGGCACCGGCAACCATCGCCGTTCAGCTGCCAGTCAGCCCGCCTGTCCCTAGTTCTTCTACACCGCACTGTGTATCTCTGTAACCGTTTCTGTACGACCTTTATAAAGACGAACACCGACCTAGACGTCGTACTACCTGCCCCTCCTCTGCCTGCCGTCTCCGCTATCGCAAACGCCGGAGACGGCCACTGTCAAAAACGCAAAATTCCGCAACGGCATTCACTCGCGCCTGCCGTTGCAGCAAGCATGGCTATACAGGAATATCGGTATTGTGTCAAAGTCTTGCCAATTTACCAATGAAAAAGCACGAGAAGCAAGCACGAGACACACAGAGGGCTCTTCGTTGTGCAGGTTCGGAGTCGTGTCGTCTGCTGCTTTTTTTCCACCGTACCACCCGCCAGTCCAACCGTCCGAGCGACATTGAATTGCTGAACAGTCGGGAAAGCAGGTTGCGAAAAGAGATCACCCCAAGATAAACACCCCATCAGCAGCAGCTTTGAACAATGCAGCTAGCAGCTTCTGTGCCGGCGCCAAGCAGGCAGGCCGAGGTAGAAGAGGAGGAAGAGGATGTGACTTTGCTTGAGGATGTGCTCCCGTCTTTTGAAATGCACAACTACATGTTCAATAGGACAATCTACGACACAGAGAACATCAGCTCATCGGGGAACCCGCCCAGCTACGAGGATCTGAATGTCCCGAGTTCCACGACGAACATAGCTCCGCGTGATCTGAACAATTTTGTCGACCCAACGAAAAACCCAAACTTGTTGTTGTTGAACAACCTCGAGAAATTCCAGAAAATCGACCTACCTCTGAAAGTCCAGGTTGTGTTGACGAAAAACATCCCGAAACTAGGCTCCAAACAGGAGAGGGAGAACCCGATCAGACAGTACAGGCCCGGCGAAGTCGTCTGCGGATACATCACAATTGAAAATAACTCCGATGAGGCAATCCCTTTCGAGATGTTCTTGGTCTCCCTCGAGGGAGAGTTGACTATTCCGCATCCCACCAAACAAGACGAGCTTATAAGGAAGAAGTTTTTGAAAACTTACGACTTGAGCGCCTGTTTCCACTATGGATGCATCGATTTGGCATCACAAGGAGTATCACTACAGACGAGGACGGACGAGTATGACAAATCTTTGATAGGCTTTGACAACGACCGCATTATCACCCCAAAGGTGAAACACAAGAAGTTCTTTGCCTTCAAGTTACCACACTACTTACTCGACACTTCCTGTTTCGATCAGTTGCCATGTCATCTTCGATTACCACCCTCGTTCGGCGTCGATAGAAATGCCTTCAGAGGCTTGGCCAGACACATCAAGATCGACCCATTCTTGGGATATGGTAGGTTAGACAGATACGGGTCTCCCATCAAAACAAATGACTATGCTCAGGATGGGCAGTCTGTTTCCTACTTTATCAGTGTACAGTTCATTGGAAGGAAATTGGATTTCTATAAAAAGTTCTACACCCACAACACAAATCACGAGTACGATTTCATCTTCTTGAAAAACGTCCAGTACAATTTCCGAGTCGATACTTCCTCCAAAGTGAACAACTATTCAGTCGATGATTCATTGAGTGAAATCTCAACCACGCAGCAATTGAAAATGATTGAAAACTTGATCACAGATAAATTGAATGAAGTAGTCGAACGTAAGAATTTGAAGCAGATAGGAATCACAGATCTTAGAGAGCAAGACGCAATCATCTTTTCAAATTTGTCCAGCAATAAAAAGAATGAACAATTACAACACCACCCCGATTTGGTGCCTATACTATCCGACACCAAGTCCTCTATGACGGACAGTGAAGGATTCAGTCGTGTCAAAACAATTAAGTTAGTCAAGGACTTTTTCAGCAAAGTCGAAGGAGAGCTTTCTGTGAGAGTGAGCATGAACAGAAACTCTCAATTGAGGGCAATCAAGCCTAAACAGTTGAGACTTGCCAGCACCAAGCCAAGCTCAAAATCGAATTCTTCCGCATCTTTGAGCTCTCAAAATCATCTTGAGTCAAACACCTCTTCCTTCACCTCTTTACGCTCGTTGAACCTTACGCCAAGCGGTTCAATTGACTCAACTATTGGCAGTAACACGACTTGCTCTTCAAGCGAAAGCTTGTACATCTATTTATCTTTCAAAAGCCCTGACTCCAAGCGGAACGTCAAACCAAGTTTACCATCGACAATAACTTTTTCTCCAACTTTGAAAGTTTACAATATTCAATCCCCATACCCTATTCCTATTACTTTCGACAACAAATATTTATTCAATGGAGGCCTAGAGCCTGAGAATCTGCAGAATCTGAAGAAGAAATTTGCTTTCTACTATCAAGAGCTGGTAGATGCTTTAAAGGATCTTGACACCGGCCTGGCTAGAAGTATGTATAACAAGGTCAACGGAATTGCCAAGTTACATGTCACAGAACAGACGGTGAAAAAACTTTTTGAATCACAGACCATCGACCTACACAACCAGTGGAAATTTAACCAGGAGCAGAAGAGTTACGAATGCGAGTTCCGGATACCGTTGACTTTCGAGTCTAAGAATACAGAAAAGATATCATCTTACTGCGTGGTTCCCAGTTTTCAACAGTGTTCACTATCGAGGCTCTACGCTGTGGATGTAGAGGTCTTTGTCAAGAAGGCCAAGGCCAAGCTTAACATGAAGTTCCCCGTTCATGTCGTATAATTGGATGATTCAAGGGCAGCACCGATCTACACGATAAAGCGTGCAATCGACCTCGAATTACCACAAGGGGTAATCGCTGGCGCGGACCCAAAAAAAAAACGTATTAGCTGCGACGGGAAAAAGACTTGGCCCTCTCACCGTTGAATTACTCGGGTCATGTCACTGGGTCCGATAAAGGTCACATGCGTCCCTATAAACACCGGCCGAGTTCACTAATTTCACTAACGAGGATTAATCTGCTCTGGTTAGCCAATTTTTTTTGCTAAAGCGCCAAAATTATTCCGTACTCCGGAGGTAGAAGCTATTCCCTTTCTTGCCTAATTCTCATTGTTACATACTGCTAAGTCGCCAGTACTTGCATTTAGTTACCTTGAACTTTATCATAACCCCAACCACATTTATAGAGATATTTGTACCCTCACACATAAACACCCCCAATACATAGATACTATTCAAAATTCACGTTTGAAAACTGGATAGTTTTATTCCACCTCTTTCACCAGCCATTGATACTATGCAAAACCAATGATGATCCCAAATCAAAATAGCAGTAATGATGCTACAAATGATAACAATAAATTGAGACAATATTCAAATGTGAGTGAGGAAATCGAGAGTCAAAAATCGATTCTCGAGGACATTCTTCCTTCGTTTCAAATGCATAATTATATGTTTAATCGGACTCTCTATGACGAAACAGAAGAGTCAATCATCAACGATTTACCTGACTATGCCTCAGAAATTAACACAATAAGATCCATCAGGCCGATAGATCCCAATCGCTTTGTTGATCCAACAGAAAATCCAAGTCTCATTTTGCTCAACAATACAGACAAGCTTCCTTCTGTTGATGCTCCTGTAGACATCAAAATCGTGTTAACCAAGCGACAACCAATGATAGGTAAAGTTTTTGAAAGGGAAAGCCCATTAACTCAGTACAAACCTGGAGATTTGGTGACTGGATATGTCACAATCCAGTCGCACGTCGCTGTGCCATTAGCCTTCGAAATGATGTTAGTTTCTCTTGAGGCTCAAATAAAGACACCAGCAGGTGGTTTAAAATCGATTGATAGGAAAATCATATCACGAACATTTTTGAAAATGTATGACTTGAATGCTTGCTACCATGCAGGCCATATACCCGTTGCAGCATACGGTACCAGTGGTCTCTTGCAAAAAGATTTTTCAGACAACACATTCATCGGGTTTGACGAGCATCGATGCATAATTCCTGGCCGTATCCATAAAAAGTTTTTCACTTTCAAATTGCCGTATTCTTTACTTGACACCACATGTCCCGACCAAATCCAAGAACATTTAAGACTGTTGCCTTCTTTTGGGTTTGATGAACAGAGTTTGGGAGATTTAGAAGAGAACCTCGAAATAGACCCAATTTTAGGATACAAGAGATGTGAAGAGGTTTACGGAAGTCCAATTAAGGTCAACGATATGGCGCTTAAAGGACAATCTATATCTTATTTCATTCGTGTGCAAATGATTGGCCGCCAAGATGCGGCTAAGAAATTTGTACGTAAGGTGCCCAAAAACAATGAAACTCCTTTTGTTGTCTTCAAAAACGAGAATTATCATTTCAGAGTTGATGCGAGTGATAACCAACAAATGGGAACCTTATCCGAATCACTGATTGGATGTAGCGGATTAGTCAATACTAATATTCGAACATATGAGCAACTCACCCATTTCGAAAGTTTTGTCATCAAAACACTTCAGGAACTGAAAACGAAAAAACAATTGACAGAAGGAGGGATCGTTGACAGAAGAGAACAAGATGATATAATTGCCTCGTTAGAAGCAGATGAATCGAAAAAGTTAACACAATTCCCAAGCTCAACTAACTTTCATGAGGAGGTTGTTAGAAGTGATTCTGACAATTTCCTTCACTACGATTCTTTAAAACTCGGAAAAGATTTGTTTGGAAGGTCAGGAGGTGAAGTTCTAATCAAGGCATCCATGTCGAGGAATAGCTCTATTCACTCCATTAGATGCTTTGCATTGAAAGAGAAGCATTCCCATTCTAACCTAACTTCGAAAACAGGCGGGGGATCAGAACTCCTTCCATTGCGGACAGTTGATAACGGAAGAAACCACAGCGTTCCTGCTAAATCATTGAGTTCAGAAAGTTCAACTAGTTTAGAGACAATTAGATCTTTGCATAGCTTGAAACACGTGAATCAAGAACACTGTTTCATGGAGTTGGATCTCACCTTTGTACCAGACAAAAAATCTTCCGTTAAACCCGAATTACCTCAAAGCCTCACGGTTAACTCAACTTTAAAATCGATAAACATATATTCCACATTCCCAATACCGGTTGCAATAGATGGTGAGTTTTTAATGGACGAGCAGTTATTACAGTACACCATACCAAACATTAGGCGTCAATTCGATACGTACCTCATTGATCTCAAACAATTGGTCCGCCAAGTTCCAGTTCCTCGCCCATTTTACAACAGTGTAAATTCACTCAGTAAGCTTTCCGTGAAAGAGGCTTATGTTCCAAAGTTTGAATTTCTCACCGAAACCGTAAACTTGCAGAACAAGTGGAAATTTGACGAGAAGAATAAAGTTTACAAGGCCAGCGCAAAAATTCCTTTGGCAATGAGTTCCAAGCAAATAAACAATAGCACGGTATGTTTAGTGCCCTCATTTCAAAGCTGCTTGGTTAATCAGTTTTACATGGTCCACTTTCATGTTTCCATGAAAAAATCAAAAAAATACTGCGTGTTCAAGTTTCCGCTAAAAGTTATTTAGCCGGAGTAAAGCAACTTGATTCCTCATCAGAAATACTGTAATTATCATAATGTATAATCTTTTACGTACGAAAACGAATGCAAGCATTAATGTCATAATAAATTTAGTAAGTGTGCTTGTGTCAATTATTTCCAAGCCAATTAAGATCGAGGTAGAATGTGAAGTACCCGTTGTTCTTAGCACTGCCTCTATTGCATGCCCTCTGATAGTTCCTACGTTGCTACTCGGACAAAGTTGATTGCTGAAAAAGCTCATGCAGGGGCCATCAGTAAAACGGGTAGCACCGGTAATCCGTTTAGACCGAAGTAAGATTCGCAAACCTGGTGATATCTATTGGAGGAGACAATGCAACATCACCGATAAAGAAAAAAGATTGTCCGTCCACGTGCTCTGATACGCGGTTTTGTTTTGACAACAAACGACTGAAAACGTCACTTTTTCCGGGGAAGACCAAAACAAGGTTGTTGTGAAAAGCTTTGTTGAACATCTAATACCTATAAGCAAGTCTATTGAACAGGAACAATCAACTCAGATTTTTCAACTATAAGTAAGAACATCAATGCCAAATGAAGAATTTCAATTTATATATGTTACCCGTTTTTTTAGCAGATCGCCCATCTAAAAAATCATCCTCGAGTCACACTAGAACTTGATAAAACATCTACAACATGAAATTTCTTGTCAAAATTGTCTTTTTAGCACTTTTAGCCAAATCTTTTGGCGCTGTAAGTGTTAATATCGAAGGTAGCACCTATCAGTCATTTGGTTTGGTTGGTTTCGGTAAGATTCCATCCGATGCAGTTGACAAATATCAGGAGACAATTGCACCTGGTTCATCGGTTCAAGTTGAACATTCCTCAATCACGGTTGATTCCAATGGTGTGTATCATTTCACAGCATGGGGTTTACCCGATAGAGGTATGAATGTTGACGGTACTGTCAATACTTTTTCGAGAATCCACAAGTTCAATGTGGATTTTACTCCGAAAAACTCGTCCGCCACGGATAACATCATTTGGACATATGAAGACACAATCTTATTGACTGATGCAAAGGGCCAGTATTTTTCAGGTCTTGACTCAAACACCACCATATCTTTCAATGGGAATCCGGTCCCTGCAGTTACTTACCATGGTGATGGTTGGGGTAGTTACATGAACTCCTCCACAACAACTACGCGTATTTCCCTTGATTCCGAATCTCTCACCTTCATTGAAGGTAGTATTGATAATGGCTTTTGGATTGGTGATGAGTACGGTCCTTCTCTTTTCAAATTTGATTCGTCAGGTAAACTGATCGATTACATTGAGGCTCCGGAAGCATTACTTCCACATGTTAATGGAGAATTGTTCTTTTCTTCAGATGATGTGTTGTGGACCGACCCATCGTACAGTGTCACACCTAATGACGACGGTAGGGAGGGTAATCATGGTTATGAGGGTATGGATATTACTCCCGATGGCAAGTATTTATATACCATGCTACAAGCTGCTACTGTTCAGGATGGTGGTGACAAGTCTAAGGCGAGTATGAACACCAGATTGCTCAAATACGACATTACCAGCTCACCGCCTACTCTTGTTGGCGAGTATGTTGTTGTCTTACCGACTTATGAGAAAAGCGGTAGCACTAAGACTGCATCTCAGTCAGAAATGCGTATTGTCAATGAGAACCTCATTTTAGCATTGCCAAGAGATTCTGATCTAGGTCGTGGAGGCGAAGATGGTACACAGGCCATTTTCAAGCATGTTGATTTTTGGTCTTTGACAGATGCTGACAACATTGTTGGGCAATACGACAATGCTGGGGCTCAAATATCTACCAGCAAAGGTGTTTTGAACTCCGAAATCACCCCGGCAACGTACTATTCTTTTATTGATTTGCTAGACGACACAGAGCTAGCCAAGTTTGGTCTTCACAATGGGGGCACCGACGATGACCATTTGATCAACGAGAAGTGGGAGGGTATGACGCTGATCCCTGTCCAGTGTACCACGGATGAATACTTTTTGCTACTAATGAGTGACAACGATTACAAGACCACCTATGGCTTTTTGGATTACGGCAAGATCACCTATGATTTGGATATTGACGTTGACACTCAAACTTTGATGTTCCATGTTAAGCTTCCAACATTCCCTCACGATAGCAAATGTGCTTCATCATCATCATCATCATCATCTCTTTTAGCCTCTAGTTCTTCAGTTTCATCAACCGGTTCTAGCTCATCTAGTGCTTCAGGTACACCAAGCTCCTCCAGCTCATCTGCAAGCTCTTCTTTATTGGTTTCAGCACTTGAGTCTTCAATTAGTTCTTTACTCGAATCTTCCAGCGTCTTCTCTTCCACCGCCTTGAAATCGAAAACATCATCATCTGCATCTGTTTCATCCACTTTGCCTGCTTCGAGTGCTGCAAAGCCCGACAACGAATCAACCTCCCCTTCTTTATCATCTCCCACCCACACATCGGACATTGTCACTACTTTGACTTCATTGGACACTTCTACGGAACCATGCAGGGAATGCTCACCGAGCAGCACTGCTTCCACTGCTTCCACCTCGGTTCACACCACTGTGATCAACGGCATCACAGCAACAGTGACCGAGCCATGCGAGAAATGCACCAAGACAGGAACTGCTTCTACCTCGTTGTCCACCTACACGACCGTTTCCAATGGTTCCACTATTACCGTCACTGCAACATGTCCCTCGATTACCTCCTCTACTGGCTCTTACACGACTTACACGACCGTTTCCAACGGCTCCACGGTGATCGTCACTGGTCCATGTGCCGACAGCTCCTCTGCTGCTGCTTCTTATACAACCTACACGACCGTCACCAACGGTTCCACAGTCACTGTGACAACTTCTTGCTCCACAACTGCACCTGCACCAGCAACCACGGTTGCACCAAACGGCAGCACCAGTACGGCCTACCCATCCAGCAGCACCGCAACCAGCACCACAGGTTCAGGCATAGGCTCTACTGTGTCCGTCAGCACCGCTTCCACCTACCACGGTGGGGCTGCACAACTCAACGGTGGTAACGCAGCCGCTGTCCTCCCTGCCGTTGCTGCATTGGTTGCAGCCATGGTTTGATCCACCGCTTCTTTTCCTTTCCTTTCCTTTATTTATCTCCAATCTGTACCGTACGCTATGTAACACTAGAACTATCAGTAGATCCTTTCCGAATTACTCGATGCGGAAACTCTGCAAACCCTTATCTTCAGTCACGTGCGTCTAACAAAACCCTCGAGGGTTTGACAAATTTTTCAGTTGCCGCTGGAAAAAAATTTCAGTCTTGGGCGGAGGAACCGATAGTGGGAGAGCGAAGGGGCCGGAGGCCAGCGACGGGGGGAGAGACGACGACGAGGGAGTGCAGTGCACGAGCAGGGTTGACAGAGGAACGGGTTCTGGCCGTGAAGAAGTCGTTTCGGAGGGTGTGCTGGTGATGGGTACAGGTGGTTCTTGCGTTTTTCTTCCCTTTTGTGAAGGTAAGGAACTAGTCTGCAACTTGATTTGCTTAAAGAGTGATTATTCCAGGTATAAACAACAATGTCTGCTGCTACTGAAACCGCATTAGCTTACGCTGCCATCATCTTGGCTGACTCTGAGTTGGAAGTCTCCTCTGAGAACTTGTCCAAGTTGGTTGCCGGTGCCAACATTGAAATCGACGGCATTTGGGGTCAAATCTACGCCAAGGCTCTGGAGGGCAAGGACTTGTCCTCCTTGTTGGTCAACTTCAACGTCTCCTCTGCTCCAGCTGCAGGTGCCGTTGGCGGTGCTTCCGGTGCTGCTGCTTCCGAGGAGGCTGCTGCTGAAGAAGAAGAAGAAGCCAAGGAAGAATCTGACGACGACATGGGCTTCGGTTTGTTCGATTAAACGTATCCAGAAGGAACATAGAGAGCGCCTGTCTAGCCTCTGTACGAGATCTATATATATATTTTTGAGACGGGGTGGTTTCCACCCTCTTCTGTGTCTATAGTCTTTTCTTTTCCTTTGGGTATGTATAATTTAAGCTTCTAATTCTACACAGTCACTTCAAAATCGGGCGACATTTGACAAGCAGTCGAACGTGTTATAAGGGGTAGATTTATTAAATGTAAAGATATTTTTTTATTGTGGGAACCGGTAAAGAGTAAAGTGAAAGACGTTATTTAAGACTATAATATATTATTAATATGATGATTATTATATAAAAATCTCAAAGCGGATTGATAGGCATCATGCTTATTTCTTCTTGTCAGCTTCGGCTTCGGCTCTCTCAGCAGCTCTCTTGGCTCTAACACCCTTGTATCTCTTTTCGGATCTGGCCAATCTCAAGGTTCTGTATGCGGATTCTTCTGGAACGACAACAGCTCTTGGAGCGTTTTCTGCAACAGGTTGTTCGACTGGGAAAGCAGCAGCAATGGAGACTTGTTCACCAGAAGGCTTGGTGTTCTTGTCGAAGATGATCAAGGAGTCCTTGTACTTTTGAAGTCTGGCGACGTTGGTCTCGAAGCCCTCAACGGATCTGTTGCTTCTTCTTGGGTCGACGGCAATACCGATGGTTCTAGCGTATTTTGGAGAGTAACCGACGGCCTTCAATTCAGCCACGGAGAAACCCCTACCTGCTCTGACTTTTCTGTTGTATTTGATGGTTGGACATCTCACGATAGGTCTCAAAAGGTCAACTGGCTTTGGAGCAACCTTGGCAGACTTGGCGGCTCTGGCAGCTCTTCTGGAAGCCTTCTTACCGGCCTGGTCCAAGTGGACTCTGACTCTTTCTTGCCAGTGCTTTCTGAAGTGGTTCTTAAGAATTGGGAGGTTCTTGTGAATAGCTGTAGTGATAGAAAAGAGGGAAAAGAAAAAAGGGTGCATATGTTAGTGATTTGCTCGTTGCAAACGTTCTACTAGACGTTGTGGATGGTAACAAAACATGGCTTCTCGATATTTTCATTTCTTCTTGTCTAAATTTGAAATACGATCATTTTCCTAGGCTCTTTCGTTTCGTATTGTCTCATTTCGTTCACTTCTGACACTGACGTTTCGTCCAAATGCACTCTTGTATAATTCGGTTGCTCTGTTGTCTTGTTTCTATCTTGTGAAAGTTTTTTCATGCCGCTCTCTCTGTTCCATTCCGTCTTGTCCGATCGGGCCCCCCGTTATTGCCAACGGAAGCGTCCCTGCTGCACTGTGCAAACATACCCATTGTGAATGTTTCTGGTAGATTACTCCTTGATGGTATCTACTCTCTCCTATACCTGTTTCCATCGTCCCTGTTTCAGTGCTCAGCTTCAGGAAAACCGTCAAATCTGCATCTCCACCGTCCCTCAGAGCGAGCGTGAGGGTGAGAGAGAGGGAGAGAGCAGGCAGGTCCGCTGAGACGAGGCGAGCTGGCCGGCCCGGGAGGGGCGAGAAACGGACACCCGCGCACCGCACAGTACACTAAGTGGAAAACGCAGTCACGCAAGGACCACCCGCGCACCGCAATGGCGCGTTTTCTCCAGGGCGAGCAGGGAGGAACGAGCCAGGGAGAGAGGCAGCGAGAGAGGGAGAGAGTAGAGCGACGGAGAGGGTGAGGCAGAGGGGTTTGAAAGAGCATATGGGTGTTTCCAGTGAGGTGTTGGGCAAGACAGCATTGTGCAACAAGCCTTGAGAGTCTCTGAACCAGTAACCAAAACCATCATGTCTGCTGTCGAAGCTACGAAGGCTGCTATCCCATCCGTCCAAGTATGTACCCGTCCAGAGACGATAGAAAAAAAAACAGAAGGAAAAAAAAAACAGCGGAGAGGAACCGGAAGGAAGTGTTGAAGAGATCGCCGACTAGAGAGAAGACAGGTTACAACGATGCGAAGTAGATACATAAGTTGCGGCAGTTTGAAAGGCGTCTTGCCACGAGTTGTGTATCGATCACAAGCATCAAATGAAAAAAAAAGATAAGAAGAAAACCTTGGAAAAAGCGGTCTACACTCCAACTCTTTCGTCTGATTCCGACCGGAACCCCCTATGATAATTCTGCCCGTGCACACGATACTAACATTTTCCACCCCTTTTCACCCCTATCTATCCCTACAGACATTTGGTAAGAAGAAGAACGCAACTGCTGTTGCTCACGTTAAACAAGGTAAGGGTTTAATCAAGGTCAACGGTTGCCCAATCACCCTTGTCGAACCAGAGATTCTTAGACACAAGGTTTACGAACCATTATTAT
The DNA here is from genome assembly GCA_030556025.1 of Pichia sp. NRRL YB-4149. Taxonomy (NCBI): domain Eukaryota; kingdom Fungi; phylum Ascomycota; class Pichiomycetes; order Pichiales; family Pichiaceae; genus Pichia; species Pichia sp. NRRL YB-4149. The sequence continues at coordinate 72,805 of JANIWA010000028.1, read as the reverse complement.
TGGTCGGCCTCGACAAGTTCGCCGGCTTGGACATCAGAATCAAGGTCTCCGGTGGTGGTCACGTCTCCCAGGTTTACGCCATCAGACAAGCCATTGCCAAGGGTTTGATTGCCTACACCGCCAAGTACGTTGACGAAGCCTCTAAGAATGAATTGAAGAAGGTCTTTGCCGCCTACGACAGAACCTTGTTGATTGCCGACGCCAGAAGAATGGAACCAAAGAAGTTCGGTGGTCGTGGTGCCAGAGCCAGATTCCAAAAATCTTACCGTTAAGAATCTTTGTATACCTGTGCTATATCTCTATACAGACTTCTTATACTGCTGTACTCTCTATATAAAGTAACCAGTTTCACCTAATAACCATTTCTTCCATTTCAACCTTGATTGTATCTCTTCTCTTCTTCTCTCCCCAGGCACGTGATCTTTACGCTTGGAGCTTACGTAACCGTTTGACTTCTCCCGCCAAGACGGAAAATTAAATTGGGCAATTAGCCGCCAGTGGGTGACACACTTTTTTCTCTCGTTTTTTTTCCATCGCAGACAGGCACATGTGCACATGTCCAGAGCTGTATTTATACACCCACATTTGCTCTGCTCTGATGGACCCCTTTTTCCGCTTCTGGCCCAGATTATAGACCTTCCGATCTAGTTATCCACAGCCAAGACAGTTCAACGTCCACACGCACACCAGCCTACACGCATAAACTAGTCACAATGACCCACGACGCTTTATCTCCAGCCCACAGAGCAATGGTCTCCGGCCATTTGAAGGAAACCGATCCTGAGGTTGCCCAGATCATCGAGGACGAGATCGACAGACAAAAGCACTCCATCGACTTGATCGCATCTGAGAATTTCACCTCCACCTCGGTCTTCGACGCCTTGGGAACCCCAATGTGTAACAAGTATTCTGAAGGTTACCCTGGTGCCAGATACTACGGAGGTAACGAGCACATTGACAGAATGGAATTGTTGTGTCAAGCCAGAGCCTTGAAGGCCTTCCACTTGGATCCAGAGAAGTGGGGTGTCAACGTCCAATCTTTGTCCGGTTCCCCTGCAAATTTGCAGGTCTATCAAGCCATCATGAAGCCACACGACAGATTGATGGGTCTTGACTTGCCTCACGGTGGTCACTTGTCCCACGGTTACCAAACCGACACCAGGAAGATTTCTGCCGTTTCCACCTACTTTGAGACCATGCCTTACAGAGTCGACTTGAGCACTGGCTTGATTGACTACGACATGTTAGAGAAGACTGCCGTCTTGTTCAGACCAAAGGTTTTGGTCGCAGGTACTTCCGCATACTGCAGATTGATCGACTACAAGAGAATGAGAGAAATCGCCGACAAGGTCGGTGCCTACTTGGTTGTTGACATGGCACACATCTCTGGTTTGATCGCCGCCGGTGTCATCCCATCTCCATTCGAATACGCCGACATTGTCACCACTACCACCCACAAGTCCTTGAGAGGTCCAAGAGGTGCTATGATCTTCTACAGAAAGGGTGTCAGATCCGTCAACCCAAAGACCGGTAAGGAGATCTACTACGACTTGGAAAACCCAATCAACTTCTCCGTTTTCCCAGGTCACCAAGGTGGTCCACACAACCACACCATTTCTGCATTGGCCACTGCTTTGAAGCAAGCCGCTACTCCAGAGTTCAGAGAATACCAAGAACAAGTGTTGAAGAACGCTAAGGCATTGGAAGTCGAATTTAAGAAGTTGGGCTATACCCTCGTTTCCAACGGTACCGACTCCCACATGGTTTTGGTCTCTTTGAAGGATAAGGGTATTGACGGTGCCAGAGTCGAAGCTGTCTGTGAGAAGATCAACATTGCATTGAACAAGAACTCCATCCCAGGTGATAAGTCCGCTTTGGTTCCAGGTGGTGTCAGAATCGGAGCTCCAGCTATGACCACTAGAGGTGCCTCCGAGGAAGACTTTGTCAAGATTGCCAACTACATCGATGCTACAGTCAAATACGCCAAGAAGGTCCAAAGCGAGTTGCCAATCGAAGCCAACAAGTTGAAAGATTTCAAGAAGAAGATCGCCGAAGGCTCTCCAGAATTGGCCTCTTTGAAAAACGAAGTCTACGCTTGGGCTGGTGATTTCCCATTGTCCACCTAGGCAGGGGAAGTTGAAGCTAGCTGGCAACCCAAAACGTAATACACACAAGAGAGTCGATTTCATTCAACAGGATTTCGATTTTCGCAACGCACTTTATTATACTTCACTCTAATTACCTTTTTCTCTCTCCATGCACTCCTTTTAGACATGTACATGATACATTTATTTCTCTATATTTTCTATATAAATCGGTCTCAACGCTTTGATAATACCTAAGTCCCCTCGATCTCGGAAGCTGGCATGAATCTTGAATGGGGTCAAATCTTGACATTCGCGGAGTCTGTTTGTGGAGTATAAAGCGATGAATGTTGAAGTAGACGGAGGAAATCTCGTCACCTTGGCTGGACTGCCTACTTGAACATTCCGAGTAGATCCATAAGCCACTCTGTCAAGTGCCATAGACATTTTGCTAAACAGTTCTCTTTATTAAGCATGGATGGACTCACAAATAGTCTCAATTCGCAGATGCAGATGTTGGATATCAACACGAACCAACAGCAGACCATTTCATCAAAAGTATCGGTCCAGGTTGGCAACAACTTTTCGATAAAGGTTCTGACCAGTACTAGCAACAACGATAGCGAAAATGCTGCTCTGGATCAGCTTCCCAACGATGTGCAAAGCTTGAAAAATTTGTTGGCCATGAGAATCAAATATACACGTCCAAAGCAGGGTGGACTTTGGGAATTCCATGACGTTCCAAACGACGCCACTTTTTTGAAAAACTGCATTCAATTCATAGACAAAAACAGTGCTACGGAAAATGTGTCAAACTTGCAGCAGATTCAGCAACCTCTGGCGGGACCCAATTTTTACGATAAATTTCTTGCTCCGTTAGAGATGACTGCCAAGGAATTGGATACTGAATATGGTTTCCGGTTTTTCAACCACTTCTCTCACAGAATCTTGAGAAAAGAACTTGTGAAGATGGTCAAATCATCAAACTATGACTATTTGGCCAACATACTCGTTTACAAACGAACTCTGGGCGAGAGTGTGAGGAAGTCATGGAGAATATATTCAAGAATCGAGGGCTTACATCAGAAGGATTATATCAGATATTACGATTTAATGGACGCGAGGTTCAAAGAATGGATACTGAACTACTGCATTTCGAACGCATATGTACGAGAGTTATGTACTAACGAGTCGTTGACAACGTTCGATGTTTTGAACATTATTGAAAAGAATCAGAATGTTTCGTTCCAATTGAAACTATTGATCGACATCTTGATTGAGAATTCTGGCTCGGATGAGTATCTTGTTGACAACAATAATTTCCTACCATATTTGACGTACGTTGACCACCTGGAGTTGGCAATCCAGAGCTCGATTCCTGCATGCAACAATCCATTCCGAACGGCGATGCTCTTAATGCTTGTCGTCCGCGGAATGGTGAAGTTCCCACAACTTCTCTCGGAGTTCCAGATCAGGCTAGAGGAGTTCTTAACGACATACCCAGACTTCACCTTGGGCCAGTTGGTGGACTACCTCAAGCAGAACCACCTGCCCAACGTGGGCAACATCCAGAGGCTTTTGAGACAGTGATTTTTCGGTACAGGGACCCGACACATGCACCGCTTCTTCTGCTGATTCCCTAATAAAGTTTCTGATTAAGTATATGTATAATGTAAATAAGTATCCTAAAGTCTAACTAGTAGTACTACAATCTATCAAAGAATGAAATGGAAATCGAATAGAGTGGAGAGTGTCTAATCTATTTTTGGTAGCCCAATTGGGAGAGGGACAGTTTCAATGCTTCGAAGCATTGGTCAAGTTCTTGCTTTCTCTCGCCAACGGCGCTGACACCCATGTGGCCGACTCTGAAATATTTGTCCTTGTACTCTTTGTAGATACCAGAGGCAATGGTGTAGCCGTTTTCGGCCATCTTGGACAAGAGCGCAGAACCTTCGATGCCAGCTGGGTAGTAGACAACGGAGAGACCGTGTGCAGCGACGTCTCTGGATACAGGGACGAGCTTGAGGCCCAATTCCTTCTCCAACTTGTCTTTGAAGGAGTCAGAGGCAGCCTTGTGGGCGGCGACTCTGGCGTCAATGGTCTGGGTGTCGGCAGAGAGCAACTCGTCGAGGGAGACGTTAAGTGCGTGGATTAACTGGACGGCAGGAGTGGCGAAGTAGGCACCCTTACCGCTTTCGTAGGCCTGCATGACTGGGGCCCATCTCTTCATGTCTGCGAAGAAAGAGGAAGGCTTTGGTCTCTGGAGGGCCTTCTCCATGGCTCTGCTGGAGGCGATGGAGATGGACAAGCCGGAGGGGACGCCAACAGCCTTTTGGGAAGCAGTTAAGACGTAGTCGATGCCCCAGTCGTCGAACTTCAAGGTCTCGCACGCAGTGGCGCAGACGGCGTCGACGACAATGAGCGTCTTTGGAGAAACCTTCTTGACCAGCTTGGAGACGGCCTCCACGTCGGTCAAGACACCCGAGGAGGTGTCGGTCTGGGTGATGGTGATCACGTCGTACGCCGTGGTGGAGAGCTTAGCCTCGAGCGCCTTGAAGTCGATCGAGGCGCCAAACTGTGGGGCCTCCAAAACATCGACGTTGTCAGTGTATATCTTCAAACAGTTGGCAAGGGAGTCGGAGAAGAAACCGGTGGACAACACGAGGACCTTGTCGCCCTGGTTGACGAGGTTGGATCCGCAGATGTCCCAGCCGAGGGTGCCCGAGCCGGAGATGACGAAAGGCTGCGATTTCGACGCCACCGAGGAACAGAAGAGCTTTCTCGTCTTGACGAGGACGGCCTGGAAGACCTTGACGAACTCGGGAGAGGTGTGTGCCTGTGAAGGAGTGGACATGGCCGCAAGGACGTTGTCCGAGAACTCGATCGGTCCTGGAATGAAGGTGAGCTTTCTGGCAGACATGGTTTTTTTGCTAGCGGTTTTGTTCTGTTCTATTTTGTTCTGTTTTGTTTTCTTTTGTGCTTCAAGCTGCTGCTGGTCTACCCTGCTACTGTTCGGAAGAACCCCCCCGTTGTCCAGGCCTCTGAAAACTTTTCGTCCACGGGCCTAGGGCCTCCCCGAGGACCGTCCTGCCATCGGCACTGGCTGCCCGATCCGGCGAAGGGGTGCGCTTGCCTGGGCCAGCAGCAAAAAGTGTGGGGTCTGCGCCGATCGACGTGGGCCGCGGGTGGCCGAGAAGGGATCGGAGAGGAAACGGAGAGGAGGCGTGTCATGTTTAGCACCAGGTGGAAGGGTTGAAGGAGGAGTGGAAGGGAGAGATTGGACAGAGAGGGAAGGACAGAGAAGAGGAAGAAAGGAAAGAAAAGGCAAGAGACAGGATGATCACTGACGGCGAGCTCAATACGCTGACCGTGTATCTCGGCATGGTCTCTATGGGCCTCATACTGGCGTACTCGTTCATCGAGGACAACTTCAAGGGCACGTCTGGTGCTGCTGGCGACAACTAGGCGGACAATCAGGCCGTTGTGTAGCGCTGTGTATCTCTGTATAGACGGGACGCCGTTCCGAAGATTGAAATATAATTAGTGGTACTATAAAGTAGGGAAGTGAAGAGGAGACGGAGACTGGCGCCAGACTACAGGCTAGCCTGGAAGAAGCCGCTCAGCAAGTCCTTGCTCTCGTTGAAGTACTCGCCGGCCTGCTTGTACGCCTCTGCGCAGCAGGCGAACCAGTCCTCGGGGGTCTTGGCGCTGGCGGCCAGCTGGTCGTTGTCGAAGACCTCCATCTTGCCGTAGTTCTGGATGCGCTCGCACTCATTCTGCACCTTCTGCAAGCCCAAGGCGGCCGCAGAGCCCTTGAGGTAGTGTCCGAGCGAGGAGAGCTTCTTCAGGTTCTCCTCGGTCTTGGCCGACTGTTCTCCGAGCAACTCTTCGATCTCCTTGAACGTGTCGTTTGCCTGCTGGACGAACGTCTCTACAAGTGACAAGGCAAAGCCTTCCTCGTCCTCGTCCATAAGGAGAAGCTCCTGGAAAATGGTCCAGTTTATGAGGTCCGATGATTCTAGTGTTTCCTGTGTCACGGACATGGTGTGTGAGTGTGTCTGTGTGCGTGCGGGAGGAGTGTAATGGCTCTATGGAGGAATGGCTGGCTGTGTATGTGTGGGTCGGACGTTTGCCGGTAGCGATAGAAGTGTTCGTGTGTTGTGGTGAGCACAGGAGGGTATGGGGCCGGGACAGTTGTGGGAAATAGAGACTCTCTCTAGGTACGGGGAGACAGCGGGGGGTGTCTTGCGGTGGCTGTAGCGGGGCAGACGCTGCGAGAAAAAGATGGGGTCCTGTACTGGTGGTTGGTAGATGTGGTAGTCTGGCTTGCTGCGACACGCTGTGATGTTCTGCAGCAGAAACATTCACCCCCGGATAGGGGCGTCTCGGTCGTCTTGTGTGTAGTGCCGTCTGCGCAGAGCGGTAATGTCAGTCAATCCGAGCGACGTCTAGGCGGGCCGTCTGGCAGACGCGAGGATGTTTGCTGTCTACGGTGTCGGAGAGACGGGGAGCGGGGGAGGGAGAAGAGAGCTCGGGAGGGGAGGGGGGGGGGGGAAGGCATGAGAGGAGACAGTAACAGGCGACAAAATAGCTGTAGGTGAGTTAAAGAATCTGCAGAGGTGTGTTGCTGTGGGTGTGCTGGAAGTACGAGAGTGAGTAGCGGGAAGTACACAGAAGAAAAGCCTCTTCCCGCCACCCGCCACCCGGAGCATTACGTAAGCGGTAGACTGGCGACATGTTTCGGAGATTCGGATAGAGCTGCCTATCCAAAGTCTAGACAGAACGCTCTGTCCAGAGGGTGTAGAGGTCGCCGAGACGGTCGGCATAGTAGGAAACGTCTGTGTGACCGGCTGCGACGCTGGCCTCGGTCTCGATGCCCGTGAGCACGAGCAGCGTGTCGATCCCGTTGGCGCTGCCGAAACGCATATCCGTGTTGAGACGGTCGCCAACCATGATTGTGCGGGCCTTATCGAGACGGTGGTGGGCGAGGATGGAGTCCATCATGCCCGAGTTCGGCTTGCCGCAGACGGCGTCCGGCTGGCGTCCGCTCGCAAAGGCGACGGTCTCGACGATGGAGCCAGCGCCGGGGAGCTTTGTCTTCTGGAAGGGGAACGTCGAGTCAATGTTGGTTGCAATGAAGGGCGTCTTGCCGTCGAGGAGGTATTGCAGCGTCACGGCGAGCTTCGCGTACGTGAGCTGGAAGTCGAGGCCGACAACGACGCAGCCCACGGCCGGGTCGACAAGACTCTGGATCTCGTCGAGACCGGCGTCCGCCGCCACGTCAAGGTCGTCGAACGTGAGGGTCTCATATCCGAGGTGCTGCAACTCCGCGGTGATCCCGTTCTGACCCAACACCCACACCTTGCGGTCCTTGGGCAATTGCAGCACCTCGGCGACGTAGATTGCCGTCGAATACGCGGAGTTGATGATCTGGCTGATCTCGACGCCGCCGATGCCGAAGCCCGCCAGCTTCTCGATGTACTCTATCCGGGCCTTCGTGCTGTTGTTCGACACAAAAATCGGCGTCTTCCCGAGCGTCTGTAGCAGGCCTATCGTCTCCCTCACGTGCGGGAGAAGCTCGTTGCCGATCCACACCACGCCGTCGCAGTCGAACAGAAACGTGTCGTGCGTCTCGATGAGCCGTTTAGCCTGCTCGTGGGTGCTGATCTTCACCGTCATCTCTGCCAATGGCGTGTCTAACCAGGCCCCTTCCTCTTCCATCCTCCTCCCACCCTGTCCTCCCCTTAGGGTCTCCGGGTGCTGTATTTCACCACCTCTTTTTCCGGACCTCCCACGCCGATCGACCTGGATCGGCTCTCCACACCCGTGCACCCGATCCTTTTCTATTCCTCCCCTCCTCTTTTTTTTCCTGCCTGCTCAGTCGCCAGAGAGAAACGGGCCTGTGTACAACAAGCTCAGGTGGAAGCTCTGTGGCAAAGAGCTCGACACCACAGCGGGGCCAGGACACCAGAAAACAGCGCCTGCACACACAAACACACAAACACACAAACACACACAGACCTGCACAATGGCACACCACCAAGACTTGGCCCCTACACAGGGCTACGACAAGATCCAATGGAAGAGAAACCTCCCTTCGAGAGGCTTCAGACCGTCTATCTGGCTCGGCATGCTCGTCGCCATGTCGTCGTACGGGTTCTATAAAATCATCGAGGGCAACAGAGAACAGGTGGAGCTCTCCAGAGAGAAGCTCTGGGCGAGAATCAATGTGCTCCCTCTCTTGCAGGCCGAACAGGACAGAGATGTGCTCAGAAGATCCTTGGCCTACTACAACAGAGAGGCCGAGATCATGAAGGATGTTCCATGGTGGGAGGTCAAGAACACCTACTCGGACAAGAACGAATTCCACCCTCCACACACCGTCCTCGTTGGAAAACAGCTCGACAAGGACGGCCTCCTCTGGAACGCCAATTCCAAGGACAGATACAACTAGTGCCCCTTCCCGCTGCGATCTCTCTCTATTATTCAACCAGACTCGACGACGGCCGCCTTGTTGGACCTTTTGTCATGTCTTCTCTTTCTCTTATTTATTTCCATCTTCTCTTTATACACTGTAACGAATGGCAACCTCCCACGGGGCCACCCAAGATTACGTCAGCACGTTTTGCAAGGGCTTTACGCCTTACTCGGTGAAAAGCGCAGATGCTATCGTCTCCATCACGGCGTCCTCCACTTCTTCTGTTTCGTGTCTGTATATACAGTGGGTTTCTCTCTGCACCAGTCCCCTGACAACAGAAGCACCACCAGCCCAATCATAAGATGCTACAGTACGGCCTTTATGCGGCACTCCTGCTGACCCGGCTCCATGCGGCGGTTTACGCAATGATCCCTGACTGCGACGAGGTGTACAACTTTTGGGAACCATTGAACTTCTTGACCAGGTTTTTCGGCAAGCAAACGTGGGAGTACTCTCCCGAGTACGCCATCAGATCGTACGCCTACTTGGTACAGTACTCGCTACTCATTTACCCTATCAACTGGCTCAGGTACGCTGCCAGCTTCTACCATGTTGTCGTTCCGTCTTACACGCTCTTCTATCTTGTCCGTTTCATCCTTGCTGTGTCATTCACCCTGGCAGAGATCAAGCTCTCCAAGAGCTTGAAATTCTTAAACTCAAACATCCAGAACTGGTTTCTTCTTTCGCAGATCTTATCGCCAGGCATGTACCAGGCGGCAATCAGCATCTTGCCTAGCTCCTACACCCTCTTGTTCGGCATCATCTCCACCACCTACATTATCCATTTCTTTAACACCGAGAAGTTCATCTCGAGCATTGACATGGAGTTGGTCAACCTGGAGAAAAAGGTCAACACGATCAAGGAGGCCCCACAGGTCGACGAATTGGCTCCTCGCACAAACATGCTCTTGAATCTGTACAGAGTCTCCAGCCCTTTGATTACGAAATCTTACACCATGGCCACCCTATTGACCGCAATAGCAGGCTTCGTCGGCTGGCCGTTCTCAATGATCTTGGTTGCGCCTTTCATTGCCTACACGTTGATCAATTCCCTTGTGTTCTCTCCAAAGTCAGTCTTGAAAAACGACTACAGCACCTTGAGACTATTTTCTATGTACTTACTCTCGGGCATTTCTTGTCTTTTCTTCCTCGCATTTTTCATTGCGCAGTTTGACTCCCTATTCTACAAAAGGACAGCTTATGTTGGGTTTAACATCTTGTCCTACAACGTTTTGCATACTTCCGAGTCCACCGGCCCTAATATCTTTGGAACAGAAGACACTTTTTGGTATTTCAAAAACTTGCTTTTGAATTTCCACGTCTTCTTTGTCATCGCTGCACTCAACCTTTTAACTCTTTTCAACAGATATCAATTGGTCATCTACAAGTTGCCTCTCCTCATCTGGTTCACCATTTTCGTATCTCAACCCCACAAGGAGGAACGCTTCATGTACCCAGTTTACCACCTGATTTCGATTTCCTTCGCTCAGTTGATGTCTTGTGATACTTTCAATTCAAACTTTGTTACCAAAACCTTTAAGAAATTATTGAACTATATTGTGTTATTGTCCACTATTTTCTTGTTCTTAACAAGAGTCAACAACCTAAACACAAATTATTCGGCTCCAATCAACGTCTTCAGACACTTCTCTGACTTAACGGCCAAAAGCTACTCTCCAGTTATTGAAAATGTTTGTATTGGTAGAGAATGGTACCACTACCCTTCTTCTTTCTTCCTCAACAACAACCAGCGTTTAAAGTTCACCCAATCTTCCTTTGATGGTCTGCTCCCCGGCGATTTCATTGAACCAGCTGTCCATTCTTTTGAAGGTTTGGTGAATACCACATCAGCTTTGCCAGTTGGTTTTAACAACAAGAACCAGTTTAATCCAGAATTTGTTGTACAGAGCTCTGATTGCGTGTACTTCATCGATATAGACAAGCAGCATTCTGCAAAGGACGCCACTTCACTTGAAAGTTCAGAGTGGGAGACTCTCTATTGTGAAGATGTTCTTGATGCTGACAACTCATTCGGCGTGGAGAAATCATTAAATACCAAGAAATTCATCGACACCTTTGTCGTGAAACCTTGGCTCAGATTACAGTCAGACTTGTCGACCATAGAGCTCAACAGAAAGTTGATGGAAATGTATGGTATTGAAAACGCCGTTGGAACGCAAATGTTTGACGGTCTTTACGCTAAACTGCACAAGCTTCAGAACTTAATTGATCAGAAGTTTGGTTCTTTCTTGGGTGATGTCAAGACAAACAAATTCTGCGTGGCCCGCAGGAGATGATATGTACACATAAGTTAATCTTAATCAAATAATAACCACTTTGCAAATAAATAATCAAAAATTAATTAAATAAGATATAAAAAGTAAACATTGATGTAGCAAAGGAAGACAGTTAACCGAATGTTTTCAATTCGATATGCGACTCCTTTGAAGTTGCGCCTTTGGCTGAATCTTCCGCTCCAGTATCGTCCTCGGGATGACTTATATTAACTAATCTTTGGATTGCAGTTTTCAGTGTGTCGCTGGAATTCTGTATTGTTCTTTTGAAAACTGCTGGGTTAACTTCAAGCAGCTCCAGAAGTTTGTCATGGACATAATCATCGTAACCAAACTTGGAGTTAAAGTAAACAATGATGGGAAGGACAAGCTTGAAGCTGGAATCAACTGGCTGCTTGCCAGAACTGGAATCAAGGTCAAACTTCTGGAGCTTTTTGATGAAGATGACAAAGATTTCAATGAATAATCTTGGCTCAGTTAACTCAACATCATCTTTGGACAATGTTGAAATGAGAAGAGGCACCAATTTAAATAAAATTCTCTTGGAGTTTGCTGAGCTTGAAGACTCTGTGGCTTCAATGTTTTCAATTATTGACTTCACAGTCTGAACTGACAAAGATATCAAATTAGAGTCCTTAGATACCAATCCGGAAACAATCATCGAATTGACGACTTCAATATCTCTGTCATCGATATTAATGTCTGGTATAGTTTTCAAAATAATGAATGTGAGCAATTGACTTTCCTTCGAGTCATTGGCTATCTTAAAGATTTTAAAAATGTTTCTGAGATTCTTAGACTCCTCACTTTTCTGGTCAACTATCAAATTTTTGTAGTTAGCCAAACTTTTCTGGAAAATCGGCAGAAGTATCGTCGTTAACTGCGGATCACTTAACTCGTGGATTAAGACTTGCATGTATAGTAGGTTTGAGTAAAGATCCCTTTGGATTGGCGGCGGTAGTTTGTTGGTCATCTCAACAAAGGATGAAAAACACTTTTTCAACAATACCAGATCTGAACCCTCCAAGTTGACCTTGGTGTTATTTTCAATTTGCCTATAGTTGATAAATGGCAACTTGGAGGCAACAATCTTGACAACTAGTCTAAGAAGCTCAAATAGTTTGTCAAAATCGGAATAAATTTCTTCAGCACTTTTCTCATCCTTGTTATCATTACTTTGACCCAGCTTCAGATCGTTGAAATATAACAAGAAGATGTCCTTCAACAACTCATCTGTGGCACTCAAGAGTCCAACTGATGAGCTATCTGTTGAGACTAGAACGAGTTTATTAATTATGTCAACAAACTCAGCAAATATGTAATCGTTGAATAAAATTCTGATAGATAGATCCAATTTCATTAGTTTTTTCAAAGATTGTAGAACTCTCAAGTCGTCTGAATAGTGATTCACGTCGGTTTTATTCGACCTCTTGGTCATGTACTCTAGGCATAAACTGAAAACAACCATGAACAATTTGCCAATATCATCACCCAATATGTTAACCAAATAAGTGTAGTATTCCTTTTTGTCAATAACAATACATATTGCTTCTACGAAATCAACCCAACAACCCTCATATATTTTCAAATCTAACCCTTCATTGGATTCGTCGATGTTAATGTCTTTCAGAATGCCATATTTTAGCATAGCGTATTCCCGAACTGAGTATACCCACAAGGGGATTAACACCTTGATGTAATTCTTCACTAGCAGATTCAGTTCTATATTCGACTTTCCATCAGATTCATTCAAAATCATCATTCTGGCCCATGCTTGAAGAACATAAATTCTGATCTTGTTTTCTGATTTCTTTGTCAATATAGGTAGGTCGCCAATCTTAATGACTTTGTTATCTTCTTCACTTGTCCCCGTGGTTCCCTTTGCTATCACAGCTAAGTTTTCTAAAGTATTTGTTAATATCTTGATAATACGACCAACCTTTCTGATATCTGTAATATTACTACTTATGAATTTGGACGATAGAACGATACCTTCTCCCGCAAGCTCCACAGTCGAACCCTTGTTGAACGATGGAGTGATAGTACTCATAATTTGTGCTTGCTGCTGATCAAGAATCGAAACGTCTGGGTATAGCGGGTCACTCATGTCAGAGTAGAGTTCGATAATTTCACCCAATAGTCTCAACGATGCTATTCTAAGGGTGATCAAGTTAGAACTCGAAGAAATAAATGATATTCTCACAAAGTCAGGTATTTTTTTAGACAAACTCAATTTCAACTTTTGATCTGTCTTACAAAAAGAAAGAAGCTTATTTAGCAATTCAATGATAAACAATTTGAACTTCCAATTGATTTGCTCATTTGACAAATCCAACAAGTGAATCATATCGTCTTCATTAGATCTAATCTTTAGTTTGGTGGTATTGTAGTCATCATCATCATCATCATCATCTTCGATATTACGACCGGAAGAAAGATCCCTGCTAGGTTTTGTCTGATCAGAAGTTAATGTCTCTTCGGCTTCAGCAAGCTCATCATCAACACCTTGCATAGCAGCAGAGCTCTTGATGTTGCTTCCCGATTCCTTGCTTTGACCGCCATTATTTGTCTTTTTTATGGGAACAGCTTTAGTTTGGTCTATTGGAATATGGAAATACATGCCCCCATTATTGATTCTTTTGACGAAAGTCTTCATCAATGGATTCAACAATGCTGTCTTCGAGATGTTGAAGTATGCAAGTAACTTGTTGAACCATCCGAATTTTTCTTCACTGGATTTTCCCATTGAATCTTCCAGCAAAATTGTGACTATATTGCGGATCGACTCGTTGTCGGGATCTTTCTCTAAAGCAATCCACAATAAGTTTTCGAAGTCATCATCTATGATACCACTGTCTTCTAATTTGAACAACTGGAATGCTGACTCTAAAGAAATATTTAAAAGAATGGAACTAGTAGTGCAAGGAAAACATTCGTGTGTGTTTTCATTATCATATTCATCATCGAAAGGAATGTTGCTCAATGAATGTCCGTATACACCAACTTTAAAGTTATTGATAATCAGTAATTTTGTGAGCATTTTATAAGTGCCCAAACTTATTATAGATTTATCAAAAACAAGAAGTTCTTCTTGTATTTTCAATAATTCCCTGACGACAATTTCATAGTCAAAGTTCACTAAAAACTGGAAATTAAATAAAAGATTGACAAGTTTAGATTTTAATTCATCGCTCCATAATCTTATCATAGGTCCTGCCGTATTGACAAGAGATCTCACAACTTTTGCCATCATATTAATAGAATTGGAGTGCTCTCTAAAATTAATATTGGAGGAAATTGTAGTTACGGATCTGATACCGAAATCGTCACTAAGCCAGATTTTTTCCAAATGATTAATTATAGCGTGCGTTAAACTATGGGATATTTCCAAGTTAGATTTCCCATTCATGAAGGTATCTAGAGCCTGTAATGATGCAGCATGAACAATAGGGTGAGGGTCTAGAAGTAGGGTGAAAATAGTTTTAGTGATGATAGTAGTATTTATCATGCTTGAATATTTAGTCAATTGGGAAAGAGTTTTGATGTTGAATGCTCTCACATTTGGGTTTGAACTTTCTGCTATCGAATTGATGATAATCGAAACTTGATTGTTCAACATCTCTTCCTGGACGGAGCTTTCGTCAATCAAAGAGCAACAAATACCAATGCTTTCAGAATTTAAGTTGACCAAATAAATATCCTCAAAATTTATATTTTTAAGAGTCTCAATGATTAGATTTGCCACTTCTTTTTTGAGCTTTACTTTTGTGTTCACGTTGGTGTTGAACCTTAACATATAATTTAAAAGACTGTGGAATGCAATTGAGACGTTGATTGTAATGGCCTTCTTCCTTAACATCAGTGAGAACTCGAGTTTAATGTTATTTTCCTCAGATTCATCAAAATTATTGCTTCCCTCAATCGATTTGCTCTCTTTGGTTCTATAGAAGACAAAACTTCTAATGGACTCGAGAACTGAAAGTTGAATTTTGGAAGATAAATGAGGAAAAGAAATAGCAAACAATTCTATCGAAGTGTCAATTGCCATAGTATCTGTAGGAACAGGATACTTCATAGTATCAGTGTAACCAACATCATACGAGTTGTTGTAAAGGAGCATAAAGGAGTCATGCAATAAAGAGTGGTTCAAAAAGTTAAAATTTCTAGATTCCGCAGTTTCATCAAAAATAGAAATATTGGACAGATTGCTTTGGATGTAAGGAGACTCAACCAAAAATTGGCTGTGGAATGGAACTAGATCAATATCAGATTCACTTTTATTGTTGACCACTCTGAACGTTTTATCTTTGATCATTAGCTCGTCGATCTTGAAGTTGTTGAATTTACTCGTGAGCCCGTACCACATGCCATCATCAATATAGTAAAGAGCGTATTCCGACATAGAATTTATGTGAATTCTTTTCTTCGAGGTTTTTATGTATTTGCCATAAGGATCCTTGAACTGATATCTGAATTTTTCGATATCACAGAAATTTTTGACGATTTCTAATAATAAAGTTGAGTTGATTTCGTTTTTAATATTCAAGTGTGGAAGTAACTTCAAGTAAGCTTCAAAAATCCTTAGCTTGTTACCATTCAACGAATTCTCTAGGAACTGCGGCATACTCACACCAGATAACTCCAAAGTGAAGGTAGAAATGAAAGTATAACTTTTAATCAAAATTTGATTTAGTTGCCTAATAAGATCTTCATTCTGTAAAGCACCGCATGAGTTCATATAACTAATATAAGCGATAAGACAAACCAAAGATTGGTTTTTGATTTCAATTAGTTTCATGATTTCACCTAAATTTGTGATGGCTTTGGTCTTTTCGTTAATCTGTAAGAATCCTTTTGGTATTGTATGAGCCAAAAGATTTTTCCAGATACTGAGAAATTGGTTCGAATCCTGTAAGAACAAGTTATTGGATTTAATGTTATCATCATTTGAAGCATAGTTGAATAACCCAAGTAGCATTATCCAAGAAACTAACTGTTTTTCATAGTTTAGGTTTGAAATATAGACTCCTGAATTGGATCCAAGCAGATTGGTCGAAACAACAGAAGTGTTGAATTTTTTCAAAAATTCCAAAGAAAGATTGAAAACTTTCAAAATAAAGTCAGACGTGATGTAATCTTTTGACGAGAAAGATAGAATCGAAACTATCAAGTATGAGTTGGAGTAGTTATCATTGAATGAACATTTATATTCATCATTCTCTGGGTTACCCCCGAGTTCGAAAGCTGCAGTTAGCTTCGTCAAAGAATGATTCATGATACTGAAACTCATATCGGGCTTGACTCTCAACAACTTGACCAAAGTTTCTACTGAGATAACACGTAACCTAAAGTTTTTATTCAAACACATACCGCTGATCTTGTTTATCAACTGCGAAGCAATATCACTGTTTAAATCTGACGTTGAAAGATTTCCGTGATCGGATAGAATGAATTCACCGAGACCTTCAATTAAAAGTTGGGAAAAGTTAAGTAGGTTTACTGCATACCAAACGTTAAAAATATCATCTCCATTCACAATCTGGTCTAGGCAAGGTATACGTATTTTCTCTTCGCTTGAGGAATTGCCCAAAATAATTTTCGATAATACGATGAGTTTGTTAATGTCATTGTCCAATTCATTGATCATGAAAGTGTGGATTAAATCCAAGTGGTTCAAAGTTTTTATAGCAAAATTCATGGCGATTGTGTTATTTATGAGAATGTAACCCTCTGACTGCTCATCCTTTGCTGGCTTTTTCTTTTTTAAGGGATCTAAAGAAGGTAGTTCGAATAAACTCGAGTATATAATGCTCATAATGTCAAAGAATTTGTAGGAGACAAAATTCATATTACTTGCCTTTCTGGAAATTTTGACTCTGTTGGTTTGGTAGTATAGGTTCAATTTTGAGATAAACTGAATTAATGCCTCAATGAGGGCTGATTTGACATTTGACGTGGTAAGTGATTTTCTATATTCTGTGAGGATCAAAGAAATACAGGAATCTAAAGCAAAATCAATCTCGTTGATGTTGGCACCAAACACTACGAATGTAAAGACCAACAAATCTGCCAAATTTTTTGTTAAACAAAGTTTCAATTTTTTGTGGTCCGTGTCCATGGATCTGAATATAATCGAGGTGTATTCCTTGACGGAAGACAGGTATTTGGAGGATGTAAGTGCAGACTTTTTACTAGAGCCTAAACTTGACACAAACCTATCTGATTTAAGGAGAGAAACTAGTATAGAGAACGAATGCATGATTGAAACTAGAGGGTATGTGTATAACGAAGTTGAAGTAGATGCAGATATAACTGTGGAGGGTGATATGCTGGAAGAGGAGGAGGGGATATTTTGTTTCGTCACAAACTTGAATAATTTGAGTAATCTGCCAAAAAGCTTCTCATCCAATATCAAATTACTATTATCATGAGCCAGTATGACATCGATCAAATGGATCGTATCTGTAAAGAAATTCGACTTGAAATTGCCATTCTCGATGGAAGAGTTGTAGGAGTCATTTGCTTTGCTCAAATGTTTATATAATGCTGTGAGTAGGGGATTCTTGGCATTGTTTAAAAAGCCGTTGAACTTCGTAAAGACGTACTGTAGAATTATGACGGCTAAATGTTTCAGGGATGAAAACCAGTTCTTAGACATAGATATTTTCTTCAGATTGGCGAGAAGTAGATCACTTAGCTTATTCACCAACTCAATTAGCAAAATGTTGAATTTTTCATGGCCGTTCTTCATCATTATGGTCAAATCAAACGTTATCGTTTTGGCGATCAGACTGTCAATGTTAACAGACAATAACTTTATATTCTTTGATTTCTCGTAGGTCAACAAGAGATAGTCCAATAACGAGTTGAGCTGATTGAATGCAAACACCACATCGTCGGCATATTCTGGCTTATACTCTGCATTGATTGGCTGTAATGCCAGATGTAGCCGTGTTACTTTGTCGAAAAGAAAGGATTGTGATTTTTCATAGCTGAGATCATTTGCATCTGAGTCGTTATTGTAGACGAGATTGGGCTTCCAATTGTCAAAGGAAAGCTCTTCCCTATCCATCGTTCAAATGGGTATTCCTCAACTGGAAAAAGTATCTAGCTGACTCAGGCTAGCTGTTGTAAAATCACTATTCTCCTTGTTTCTTCCCGTGCCAGTTAGGTATGTGCAGCAAGTCAATGCTAAAGATGAGCCGGGATCAAGCCAGCAGAGGCGTGTAGGTGCACGGGTGGACACTTCCTTTGTTTCGATGCGAGTTTTCATAACAATAAAGATTAGACCTAGGACGACTCTCATTCAGGGAAGACGGGTCGATGATCTTCCACGGTGGGGAATCCCTGTACGTCTAACAAGCTGTTTAAGCGTTTGTGTGATCGAATCATGCTGAAAGATTGTGTGACGCGTAGTTTCCTAAAGCGATAATGACGATACTACGTGTATTTCTTCGGTTCGTAGCAGTTCGTGCTTCAACCACCGTCTTCGGCACCACTACGGCATTCATTTACGAAGTCCCAACTTCCCCACATTTTTCATGAGCTGACTGCACAACAACTACACGACTGCCCTCTCTCTCTGCCGAAGAATTCACCGCCTAGTAGCAGACGCTGCGGACATAATCTGTTCCTTGCAGAGCCCTTACTCCCGTAGCCGAGTTTTCGTCCTCTGGGCATGCCGTCACTGCTCATCTGGCACATTTGACGTTTCTTACCGCTCTCGTGGATACCCAGTGGCGTTTCTGACCTCCCCACCGGCCTCACGTGATGCCCCCGGTCTCTTCTTACCCCAGACTTTCCAGAAAATGTCAATTTTTCACCTCTCTCCTCCTGTACGACCCCACACCTTTTGGCGTGGACAGGTCACCTTATCGCACGCATCCGAAGAAGTCATGCAATAACGGCGTGGTTCCTTCCCCGGCGCAGCGTGTGACATTCGGGATGGGGTCTGTCTAGCTCCGGACCTTTTTGGTTGTGCTTGCGGGCTCTCTGACCTGCAACATTCAACATTGCCTTAGTTGGTCGCTATCGCTTCTCTTCATTGCCTCCCCCCTGTTTGTAGTTTATCATACCCCCTTTTTTCGAATGTCTTTGGTACACAGAGCCGCAATGCAAAGAAGAGTCTCACTAATTGTCACAGAGCAAGGCCCAGAGAGGAGCACAGTCGTCAGGGCAAACGGCAGCGTCAGAAAGTCGTACAGTCCAAACACGTCGAATGTTTCCTTGGAGGAGGACCAAACATGCCCAAGAAGATACGCTGCCAGAGGTGCTCCCATGCAGCACACCCACAGCATGTGGTGCTATAATGACACGAACAAGTGTTCACACGGCTACCACGAGCCGTTCTACAAGTGCCAGACTGCTGAACCATCCCGCAGCGAATTCCACGAGAAGCGGGTCTCTTTGGATGACTTGGACATCCAGTCTTCTCATCCGAACATAGAAGAAAGGGGCTCAGTACCGATGATTGGGTCCTTGGTTTACTACAGGCACAAGAGTGATTCCGATATTCCCATAAAGACTCAAAATGCAGACGCAACCGAAACAGTCCCATTACCAAGTGAAAAGGCAGATCTCCGTGAAGAGCTATCCGCAAGCCACGGTATGGATGCCTGCACTACTGACAATGAGGACGCATTGGTTTCGGATCCAGAGGATCCAACATCTCCTTCCACGCCACTTCTAGACTTCAAGAAATACAGACACTTTTCATATCCTTGGATTTGCGCCAATACCACCGACGAGTTCAATCTCATAAACTCTAAAATAAACTCCAGGATAAGGCAAAATGATGAGAAGTTAGACAGGTACTTGCAAACCCAACGTAGGAGGAGCCATTTCAACAATACCCACTATCATATCCCAGGTTTGGACCCGGATCCCACTCCAGACTCTTCCGAGTCGTCCGAGGCTCCACAGTCTGCCTCGTGCCAACTACAAAAGAGGTCCAGCTCGACATCCGTACTCAATCCTACAACTTATTCGAATACCGGAAACCACAGTCCAAACACTAATAATAGACATAGGAGAAGGTTAACATGCGCAATGATTTTTACCCGTCCTAAGGTAGTTGAGATTTGAGTTTACTTCTCGTAATATCCAACAACTCATCAATTTCATGGTATGTACCATTTATTCGATGAGTTCCCTTGAGGACCAACATGCTACCTAGACATCCTAAGTATATTTACAGAAGCACAGAGCCTATGGGACTGACTTAATCGATGTCTACTTTGCTTTTCATTTAATTTCATTTCAATTCATTTACGAAGACTTTATACGAATAAGATAGCCAACCTTTATAAAATACGCATTTGACAAACTCCCGTCATGATTTACCACTGACACAAGAAAAGATAAATCTGAATTAGGTACGCGTGCGTAAATCTTCCCGTAGCCATTTTCATTTTTCTCATCTCACCCTGTTTTCATGTTTCCTTTTTCAGATTTAAAGCTATTGTGTTGATCATTGCCGAAATCGAGGGATTTGTAGCAATCTAGCAAGTAACAAACCATGGCTGGCCCATTGTTACCATTTGCCTACGACAAATCGAGGCAGGATGAGAATGTTCCTCCGCTCAACCTTTCCCAACCGAGACAGAAACGGAGAGATTTACATGATGTCGTCGATTGTGGAGGTAAACAGGAAAGAAAGGAAAACAACAGATATGACGGTGAGTCTGATTCCCGCTCAAATGAAGAAGATCCAGAAACAGATTTCGAGTTAAGGCGGAAACCGACAAAGTTTCTATATTCCTCATTAAACAGTTCGTCTTCGGTACTGCTCGACAATAACCACACTGCGTCAACTAATATTCAACATTACGATACTACGTCATGTACGATTCTCGATTTCAACGACCAAAACCTTAGCAGTGACTCATTGCATCAATTGGATGCCACCAATGGTGATGTACCTAGTTCACCTTTCCACTCTCAAAATGCATTTTTCAATAAGCCTGACGTATTAAGCTCAGATGCGTTTGACGACTTGGTCTCAGTGTCTAACAACAATTATGACTCTAAACCTTCTCTTCCATCGTCCCCCACTCTTTTACCACTGTCCCAGCCTTTAACCCAGTTTAATAAAGAGTCCTTGTTGACGGAGAAGAGTACCACATTTCAACGCCCGAAATTAACAAAACAATTACATCCGTTATCCAGACATGGTTCGACATTCACCGAACCAACGAGAAAGAAACAACGAATGGTGCAAAAGGAAGTCAAAATAGCACCTTCTCCGCCACCAATATTGAAATCAATTGTAGAATTTGCCATCGATCGAGATGGCCATGTTTACGGATATCAGCTTGAAAAAGATGAACTACCCCAGAATTATACGCCTACACTGTACGATGAGCCAATATATTTTGTCGTCAAAAATTCACCAAGTCAAGAACAAAGTTTACTCAAAGCTATTGATGAATTTTTTGAACAACCTGTAAATTCGACCAAACCCATTTCGACACTTAATTTACAGTACTTCAATCTCAGTAGTTTACCCGACTATATATGCGATATTCAAAACTTTTATGATTGCACAGATGATGGAATTGTCAAACCGTTGATACACATAGATGCCTCGTACAATAAGTTGAGGTCAATAAATCCAAAACTGTTGACAATTGAAAGATTGGAGATGCTCTCTTTACGAAATAACAAAATAGCAAGACTCTCAGGTAATATAGACAAAGCCAAAGATTTAAAATCACTAAATCTTGCAATGAATAAATTCAAATTCCTTCCTCATAACATTCTTAACCTTCAAAATCTCGAAGTCCTTGCCACTACAGGTAATCCAATGATCCCGCAAACTTCAGTGGACATGTACTACAGAGTAGACCACGAGATGCTCAGACTATATTCAGACCAAAATAACACGAGAGAATTTTTGGATGTTGATAAACAACTACAATATTTCAGTAGAATTCACTGGCTAAAATCTAACCGGCAGATAAGCAAAAACTCTGTTCATGCCTCTTTACTTTCACGCAGTCTATCAACAATCCAAGATTTATGTTACGATGATAACGGAAATTTCAAGGATTGGGATGATTTTGAATCGACTAACAAACTGAAAATGAGGAAAAAGAAACAGAATTTTGTTGAAGCCAAACTTCCATGGTGTCCCAAGCTCACAGAGCTGGCACTACGGCAAATATCAAAATATCTAATATCTCAGAGTGAGGTTCATAAATGGAAAGATTCAACTAGTGAATTTATCTACAAGCGTGCAATGAACTCTCTGATCTATGGAACAAATGGTGAAACATGTGGTAACTGCGAAGAGAATTGTATTGAATCAGTTGCAGATATGTTAGAATGGTGGGAGTTCAAAGGTAGCAAATCGGTTACTATTAAAAGGAGATTTTGCTCCAAACATTGCGCAACATGTTGGATGGATAAGTTAAACAAATTCAAACTTACTGAGAAGAAACAAACCACAGAAGACGCTGATTAGGCGATACTCATCATTTTCGAGCATATAGGTATTCACAGACAGAAAACATAGACATAACTGTGTGTAAACTCTAATGCAACTACCCAGTATAGACTAAGATTGATTCAAGTCCATACATCGACTAAATTATCAGCACCACCACTGATTAAATAACACCGTATCTTGTCGTCGCTCAATTCACCATCTTCGATCGGTGATGTTATTGTTATTGTATTCACAAAACTTTGGTGACCCTGCAAAACTTTCACAGGTTTTGAATCGTTAGCATCAAGTTGACTCAAATCCCAAACTTTAATGGTTTGATCATCAGAGGAGCTCAGTAAATATTTTCCATTGTAATGTACCTGCAAGCACCTGACCCAGGAGGCATGTCCTTTGATCTCTTTTATACATTCTCCGTATGGATTCATGCTGTTTGCCAGAGGAGCCCCATTCAATGTATTGTAATCGGGAAGAGGAAGTTTCCAGATTTTGATCAACTTATCTCGACCGCAACTCACTGCATATTTGAATCCAACTCTTTCATAACCAGATTCTGCATCAGGGTTAGACTGACTATTAGAGGACGTTTGTGATAAATACGCATCTAAATATCTATTTGAACTGGACGGTATAAATTTGATGTCCTCAATAACCTGCTTGTGGCCCAAGCACAAACCAACGCCGGTTCCGCTTGGCCAGTGGGTCAAACGAATACTTGTGTCAGAAGAACATGAAATCAAAAAGTCTCCAACGGAGTCAATCGATCGCACCCAGTCAGAATGGGCATTAATTGTACGCACAACCCATCCAGTTTGAAGATCCCAAACTTTGATACTCTTATCTCTTGAACAAGAAAATAAAATATTGGGGTCTTTGGATGAGGCTGAGACGGCTGAAACAATATGCTCATGACCTGTAAGTGATTTTATAGGTATCTGTACATTATCAGGGATTGTAAGATCCCAAACTTTGATGTACTGGTCGGATGAGCATGAGATCAGATTGGAGCTATTTTTTTGAAACGTCAGTCTATTGATTGACTTTGAGTGTGCATTTTTGAGTTGACTCACCGGTTCGGAAAGGTCGAGAAGGTTCCATATGACCATCATACCATCTTGAGAGGCGGTGATTATGTAAGGGTTGAATGGATGTATTGCTATTGCTGTGATTGGCGAAGTGTGGAATCGGAGGGATGCTTTCAGGAAAGATGGGATCCAGTTTATTTTAGAAACTGAAATCCGGGATGCATTTTGCGAAACATTATCTAGCATTTCTGTGAGCTCTTTATTTCGCTCCTCTAGTGCTCTGTTCTTCATTTCGAGTTCTTGAATGTTCCTCTGAAGTCGTAACACAGTTGTCCATTTCTTCTGCAAATAATTCTCTGGTATCTCGATTCTTTTTTTCTTCTGTTCATCTTCAATTGCATACTGGTTGCTGTTATTAAGCCTGGATTCTACTATCTCGTAAATATTTGGATCAGATTTGAGAATTGGCTTGAGGTATTGCAAGACAGATGCGTTTAATTCTAGCAACTGTCGTGGTGATAGTAAGTTGGCTTTGTGAGAGAAAAACGACGAGGGGAGCGACCGCAGCATGGAAACATGCCCTTCTGAAAATATTCGTCGGTTGTCACCCATAAGACGGTCTTAATTCACTTCCAGCCACTTTCTTGCCCCTTCTCGATACTCTGCGATTCCGGCTAAAAAAGAGTACTCCGATAGCAATACTGCAAAGATCAACAAAGATGTTTCGAAACATGATCCATCTTACGTCAGCAAAACGACGATCGTCGT
Source organism: Pichia sp. NRRL YB-4149 (assembly GCA_030556025.1). Lineage (NCBI taxonomy): Eukaryota > Fungi > Ascomycota > Pichiomycetes > Pichiales > Pichiaceae > Pichia > Pichia sp. NRRL YB-4149. The sequence continues at coordinate 48,710 of JANIWA010000028.1, read as the reverse complement.
TGCTAGTAAACTTTTTTTTCCAGACCAAAATAATTGTGACAGCGGACTCGACGAAATCGTAGTATGGAATGGTATAGAGGAGAGTTATCCTGATTTCAGATATCAGAGCTGACTGTGAGGACATTATCGCCGGATCCAAAGGTCAAACTACACAAAACACCACATTTACAAGTTTTGGATATGGGTAAAGGAGCGCTTAAGTTTGGAGGGAAATCGGGTTTGTTGCCTAAACCCAAACAAATTTTCAAGCAACCGTACAAACATCAAGTGTACAAGAAGCAGACCGATTCAGGATACGCTGAGGGTATTCTTCATCCAAAGAGCATCACTAGAGACTACATCACTCCAAAAGTTTCCACTCCTGAACAATTGTTGAAGAGATCTGCACATGAACCAACAAAGAAATACACCGATGAAGATATCGCTAAGATGCCTATTGGCCAACAGTTCAAGGTGAAAAACGCTGAAATGAGAAGAAAATACTTGAAGGATTCGTACGAGAAGGAAGTGAACAGACTAGAAAAACTGGAGAAGTATAACGAGCAGTTGAAGCTTGAAGAAGAACAACTTGCAGCCGAAGCAGCTAAACATACACAATCCAAGGCTGAATATTTCACATCACCTACATTGGAGAGCTATTTAAACGGCCCACTCGTGAGACAAAGAACCCCAGAGGAGCAGGAGTCACTTAGGATTAAGAAAGAATCTAACAGACTACAAACGAAACTCAATGTGGACACCCAAAGAGCTGCCAGCTTATTTGAACTTTATAATGCTTCAATAAACTTCGCTATAACAGAAGAGAAGCTTGAAAAGCTCGTCGATGCAGCCTTTGACAGCAAGGCTGATGAGGCATGGAATAATGTTGCAAGCTCTACTCCTAACAAGATAAGTGCTATCAAGAACCACGTTACTTTCGACAATGCTTTAGTTGACATTGTTTTGGACAACGTAAATAAGGGACCTGGTTACGAGGCTGTGGAAGACTACTTGAATGGTTTCACTGACGACATCAAGGATTTGGCAGAGCAGATAAAGAAAGAAAAGAATCTTCAGGATATAGAAGCAGCCAACGAGAATTTGAGCAAAGTGGCTGAAATGAAGAGAACTGATGTTTAAGCGTATTTTCCAACCTGTATATAATCAACACAAACATAAATAACGTTATAGACTCGCTGGCTGTTGTTCTCCCTTTGTTTTCGTTTTTCTCCTTTTATATTATTATATTAGAAAATTCTAAGATTTATACAGTAATTATTTACATGAAAGAAGGAGAAAAAGAGGTAAGGGATGGATAGAGAAAGAGAGGAAAGAAAAAAAAGAGACGGGAATAAAGCGGGTGTTGTTTGTTATTTTCACGCTTACTTCAACATCTTATCGAATGCTGGAATCAAAGACTGTGCAAGGGCAAAGGAAAAGACCAACTTAGGACCGGTGGTCAACAACTTTGGAATCAAACCCTTGAAGAAAGCAGTTGGGCCTTCATTTTTGACCATGTTCTTGAGAATAGTGAAACCAGACTCGTTGGCATCGAAGTTCTTGTTCTGGATTCTGGTCTTGATGACGTCCAAAGGAGCAGAGACAACCAAAGAGGCAGATGCACCACAGATGGAGGCAATGAAATTCTGGTACCAGGATGCGGAGGAGTAGTCAGTCAAACCGAAGATGAATTCTTTGGCAAAAGCAGAACCACCGAACAAAGCAAAAGAACCTGGTGCGTTTCTTGCAGCAGTCCAACCTGCACCGTTATAAAGAGAGAAACCTTCGTCTTTGAGAATCTTGAAAAAACCTCTACCTTTAAAAGCTTCCGGGTTCGTCTGTCTCTTAATCTTCAAAACGTCCAAAGGAAGTAAAACAACCTCACCAATACCGATCAGGGAACCAGCGGTAGCAGAAAGCAATGCCTTGCCAGTCTTGGCGCCGAAAAGATCATCGTAGGACTTCTTGAAGTTAGAAGTCAAGAACTCGTTTGCGAACGGTTGACCACCGTACTTGTAGATTCTCTGGAGAATCTTGTAGCATGCAGCGTAACCCAATCCAGGGAAAAGAGATAAAAATCTCTTGCCTGCTGGGGCAGCGGCCTTGTCTTTGAAGATGACGGCGTTCAACTTCTCCAAGTTGTTCACCCTGGTTGTGTTGGACATCAATCTCTTGGAGATGGTATCGACCGGGTGGAAAACCCCGATCTCACACACACCTGCAACAGCAGGACCCAAGATTCTTGCTAGACCAGATTGCTTCTTGTCGACGGTACTCATTGATTGCTACCTTGTGTCACTCTCTTTTTGATAGGGCCACCTCCTTTCCTCTCCTTTCTCCAACCCTGATATACATCTGACGATATTTCAGGCAGCCCGACACGCTGAGTGAGTGACTCCTCCCCTCGGCCCGTCCTCGACTCTCCAGATCCGGCAGCCACTGGGAAAAGAGGCTGCGAGGATATTTTCTTTTCGCGCGCGAAAAACAAAAACCGAAAACGGCAACTTGCGGACGGGCACAACACGGGGAACAAAACAGAAACACAGACGGAGACAAGACACGGGATTGATGAGGAGGAAAAACACGACCGGACACAGCACAAGACTATCCAGAGGAGCACATATTTGCTTGTATACCCTCTCAGAAACATAGAAGAAAGATAACGGAAGAGGATGACTTTTGGAGACTTCCAACAGATCTGCGAGAAGACGCCCCTCCCCTTGTGCACGTTGGTCAGACCGTTGCATAGCACGACGGTATCAGCCTTCGACAGGATTCTTACAAAATGCTATGCCAGGTCAGTCAACCTTGCCAATACGTTGATCTTTGAGATTGGGACTTCTTTCATTAACATTGGCAACCTTATCATCCTCTTGATGATCATATACCTTGTTCGTCTTCGATATACATCGGTGGCTCGGAAGGAGATGATCTTCTTCTTTTGGACGCTTATATCACACACAATCTCCTCGTTGATCATCGACACAGGAGTCTCCCCGCCAGGATCAAGGACATATGCTTATTTTGTCAGCTTTGAGATAGCGAACATGGCCGTTGTGTGCTGGTCTCTTCTTTTCGCAGGATTGTCGAGCTTCAACTTCTGGGATGACGGCTCATTCAAAACAATGGTTTCGCTTTACGTCAGTTCAGCTTTCGTGTTCATTGTCAACTACATGGTGGCAATATTCACGTTCAAAGGGTGGTCTGCGAGCTTGAACAATACCAACACGACTGCATTATACGTCTTCTACTTCGTTTTGAACCCAATCATGTTGGGGACATGGTTGATTTCCCAAATCATCATTTGCTGCTTTGCGTTGGTATTCAATTGGTGGGCCATTGGAGCGCTGTTCCTGACTTGCTTTTTCTTTGCAGCTTCTCAAGTTCTTCTGTATGCATTCAGTGAAGTTATTTGTCTAAATTTGAAGCATTATGTGGATGGTACCATCTTCAGTAGTCTTTCAATGATGTTTTGCTACATGATGATCTACAAATACTGGGATATCATTACGTTCGATGACGATGAATACTACAGATTCACAGAGATGGTCCCCGCTGTTGCAAATAAAAACGAGGCTCGCATGTTGTTGCAGAACTAGGTGACATTCATGTCCATCATATATACCTCTAAAGTTTTCCACCTTCAAACTGATCAGTTAAAGCTGTATAAAAATATTCTAGTTTATTTTTCTGTATACTTTTCTAAATCTTTTCAAAGTCATCCTCCGGCTCGTCATCTAGCAACCCCCCCTTCTTCTCCTCACCACGTCTAGCAATTTCTTTGCCGAAGGCAATCAGAATGAACTTTTCCATCGCTCTGTAAAGCCACTGCGCAATCACCCAAAGTCCACCAATGATCGTCACCAGCCGGATGATGAACTGGAAAAAAGATAAACGTTTTTCTACAACTGTCATCTTGATCGGATCAAAATCGTACTTGATAAATATACCAGGCGCATATTTCTCGTCTGTTTCATACACCCTTACTGAATACTGGTTCGTGTCGATTTCGTGGCCCAACTTACTATAAACAGTAGGTATGACCTTCAAGTTGTAATGATAAGTGTGCCTTTTCTCATATGTCTTTCGTGACGTCAGATCCAAAGCGTTATCGATGTATGGATAGAATGTACCAAAGGAAAACTCGTTGATGAAATGAGTGAAGTTGAGGATATCAACAGGGGTTATGCCAGACATTCCAGCATATCCTAAGCCCTCAGCTGTAATATGGAAGTCTCCCTGTACCCTGTTAATAGGAACTGTACCATATATCCTACATGAGGGAGCTTCTAGATTTGTTCGAACTCCCTTGGTAACATAGTCTGCTTCTAACGAGTTTGAGAGCACAATGTCCAAGTCTGGAGTGTACACGTCTTTCTGTCTGCCCATATTCCAGAATGCGTTGGGGACAAAGAGTCCTTCAAGATTCAAAATCTCTTCTGCCATGTTTCTGTCTTCCGTAACATCACGTATGTTGGCATCTAAATATTTGCATGGCATTGCGACCATGATATCGACATTTAGGTTTAACGTGCTCCTAATCACTTCATCCACGGAGTACTGGTGATCAATGAACCCGTCAATGTAACCCCCAATCTGCACCCATATGAGAAACACCATAAAGAAGTACGTTAAAAGTGTCGAATAGGACCCTCGGTATGATCTAACCTGGTCACTTGGTGGTGTTTTTGCTATATTCGATAGTTAGTATTTTTCGTTCATATGAGCAAGTTAAGCTGTGATCTCGTATTATAAGTCGTCTTTTTAAACTTACGAAATGCATCAAAAACACGGATGGCTTTACGTGTACTTTCCATTTTGATGATTTCCAGTTGTTTTGCCGCTTATATCGCTAGCATAGATTATGCAATCTAGGATACCTCAACTTAGATTGTCCAACGTGTCGCCAAAGCCAGATTAGCCTTTTTTTTCACCGCCTCTACTACGCGCAACAGATATCTTCGGTATTTTCATGTTACAGTCATTAATATACAATTTGAGAAAGACAAAATAAACCATCTTTGGTTCTATACACACTGGCCGATCATTTATGAGCCAACAGCTCTGCCTGTTTCTCGCTTCCGGGAATGTAGTTTGGGTTGGATTTGTTGTGCACAGTATAATACAAAGGACAAGCTTTGTTTGTCCTTATATGATCCAAAGAACCACACGTTGCACATCTTCTACTGGTAGACTTACCTTTACCAATACCCTTACCACTAATACGTCCCTTACTGTCAATGTTGGCCGCAGTAATACCAGATTGCTTTTTCTTCTTTTTCTCGGCTTGTTTCTCCAACTTTGCAAGTTCTTCCTCAAGCCGTTTCTTCACCTTCATGTTTTCTTCTTTATCATTAGTGAGAAGGACACTATTGTTATCTGCAATTCCATTAGTTTCTAACAACTGCTCTTGCTTCTTTTTCACATACAGCTCGACAACTTTGGGATCTTTTATAACTTGAACTTTTCTTTCCTTGATTCCGTAGGAGTTTTTCACCATTCGGGTGATCCTCAAATATCTCGGCTTCTCATTAACTTCTTGGTCAACATTCATATTTGCTTTCTTCATGAGATTGATATCACTTAGCTCTTCAGGATCCACCGGTCTTGGTTTATCGGTATTGCTGTATTTGGATAATGATCTTGCTTGCTTATACCAAACTTTCGCAATCTCATCATCATATAGCTTCTGTTGCACAGCAACATTATAGGAATGTGTAGAAGCTGAATTTGCACCAGCTGAAGGCGTTCCTGGCTTTGAATCTTTGCTCTCCACATTTTTAATGAACCCACCTTTCATTGAAATTTTCAAGAAAGATATAGCCTCACCTTCCTTCGAGGGATCACCTACACCGTGGATTTGAAGCATGGCTTTACCCTGAGTTGCTTGTATGAAATTTCTGGTAGTGTTCCATGGCGCTAGCTGCTGGCTCAAGGTTTCTTCATTACTACCTTCTTTTTCTTTCTTACTATTCCCACTAGTTACCTTCTCTAGTGGCTCTAGTCTTTCTCTTTTGAATTTATCAACATCTTCAAAGCGCTGTTGACCCCACATCATCACTTCTAACAAACATACATCTTCAGGTGACATCATTCTTCTAATTTGCTCGTAAGTTGGAAGCTTATCGGCCAATTTGAGTCGCCAGAAACCCTGATCGCTCCCTCCTCTTTGATATTCCATGAATTCCTTCAACCTCTGTCTGATTTGCATATCGGATTGTTTAGGGAAGTGCTCTGAAATATCTTTTACTGTAATTCTAGTCTGATCACTTGCATTCAATGCACGATATGCAATCATTCGTAACCTGTGCTTCATGATAGCAGTTGCACGACGGGAATGAGGACCTGGAATTTCAATTGCAGGTAGAGTCTGACCTATGGTAAATAGGTAATTTATTGGCCTTAGGAAAAATCGTTGACCACTACCGCCTCCTGAAGACTTAATGAGCAAGAAATCTGTCGAGAATGCTTCATGGTGGAACAGTGGTGCCCTCACAAGTTTATTGTAAAGAGTGGGAACAATGCTACCTTTCTCTACAAACCCAAAATTCCAGAAAGGTGATCTGTCTTGAACTCCCAACACATGAGTTTCTCCTACAGACAATTTTGGCCTAGTATTATCATCGTCGCTTCTCTTCCTGTAATAATTGATTATTTTAGATCCCATTCCGAATTTACTTAACGATAGTGGATACTCTTCGCTATATTCTGTAAGGAAAAAAGATGCAGTATCACCGAGGGAAAGATCTGTGGTTTTTCTAAATATATCAGAGACCTCTCTGTTCTTGCCTCTTTTCTTCTTTCTCGTTTTGGGCTTAGAGAAATGTATTGTTTGGTTGGTTTTCACATTGAAACGAGGTCTATGATATGATCTGTTTTCTTTCTCTGTAGGTGTAACTTTATAGAATGGTGATTGCAATCTCAATGCAGGAGGTGTATGATCAATACTAAGAGTACCAATAGTCGCTCTGACTTTGGTCTGATAATTTGATTTTAGAGCTTCATATTCTTTATCGTTAGAAACATCAAATTTGAGTTCTAAAAGTTTCTGCGTGGTAGGAACACTGGCATCATTGTTGATATGTGCATGTGACAAAGAGCCATCATTTATTGTGTAACTCTGTTTGTCAACAAATATGAGGTTGGGATCATTCATGTCTAGTTTCAAATTTATTTGGTCAAGATCTAAGTTACCTTCAAATATCATTTCATCATCATCGTCAGCCCAAGAATCAAGTTTGTTATCTTCAACTTTTAACCTTTTTGCTTGTGGAAGAATTTCCATTTCCTCAGCAGCTCCAAGAATGTCGTTGTCATTCCAATCCGCCGTGGATATTATCAGGTTGGTGTCATAAGAAATAGTATTTATTGTCTTCTTTTTTTCTGTATCTTCACTTGGAGAGAGTATAATGTCATCAACTTCAATCTTAACAATATTTGGCCCACTTAGAAAATGATTGGATTTCTTTGCCAATTTGTTTTGTTCTTTTATCTGTTTGTTGGTCATGCTAAATACCTTCCGTTCATCTTCGTCAATCTCGAAATAAGTTGATTTGGGAAGGAGGGGCTTAGATATTGGCGGAGGTTGCTGGTAGTTGAATTCTAGGGGAATGATAGGAAAAAGTTGTTGCAATTGCATAGGTTTTCCCCTATGAAAGGTAGGGAAAAAGATTTTGAGGAGCTTCTCTTTGTTTTCTTTGTTTCTCTGTTCTTTCTCAAGTTTTTTCTGTTCTATAAGCAACCGTTTCTCTTCTTCACTCAGTTTTTTAGACTCCTCCTCTTTTCCTCTATTATCCTCTTCATCCGAAAATTCGATATCGGAATCTCCAATCTGCCTAGTTGTATCTAATAAAGAGTTGGAGGCGTAATCCAAATCCTGGAGACCTGCGTTATTTGGAAGACCAAACCCAAATACTGCACCTGCCACCAATTCAGAATCCTGCTTCTGATCAACACCTTCCATTGCTTCTTCTTGTAATTCTTTCATGAAATCGTCTTCATCGTCATCTTCATCCTCGACGCCGTTCTGTTCTTCGGCCTCGTCTCCTTTATCATTGTCTTCCTCGTCGAGTGTGTTTGTCTCTGTTACATTGGCAATCACTTGGTTTACCAGAAATTCCTCTTCTCCATCTTCCTCGTCAGCAAGCTCATCCTCATCACTAAAGTCTATGGCGTTGTCTGCGTGCTCTGTCTTGCCATCAAACAGATTATCAAATGTTGCGATCTGACCACTCAAGACCGAATCAAAATCTGTATCCTTAGCCACATTAGCGCCTTTCTTGCCCGCCTTTTGTGCAGAGCTCATTATGGTTGATGCAGCAAAATGCGGTGTGACACCTTTGTGTACGTTAGCCTATTGCTACTCTTTGCATCAGTTACAGTTCGTGAACTGTTACTCCTCTCATGCAGAGGACCAACTTAACTTCAGCCTTAAGTTGGACCGGCCGAGGAAAACAGGCAAAATTACGTAATGCCTATCTGGGTAGGGACATACAAACCCTCATTAGACTGCCATGTAGACGGTTTTAGCCAACAATGGGAAATTTGACGGGTTTATTAGTCCAAAAGTTATTGTCATTAGGTAGCAAGGCGGTATCTCTACAAAGAAACAGTCACCTCGTATCCGCTCTGAAATGCTCTTTCCTTCCTTCTCTAAGACGTCTAGAAAAGCGTCAATTTTTATAAAAAGCTCCAGAAGAATGCTATCGGTGGTCCCCCCCGCTGCCGTTGACACCTTTTGTCAAAAGAATAAGGAGTTCCTGATACCAGTTGACTCATCATGGTATATGCCTGATGTTCCTATTAATGCGTACCACGAGTTCATGAAAAGGAGATTTTCGAGTGGTACCGTTTTCTTTGATATTGAAAAGGCGAAAGATCATTCCAGCAAGTTCCCACATATGTTACCTTCGAAAGAAGATTTTGAAAATGAGGTTAGTGATTTGGGTATCAAAAACGACTCTACCCTTTTGTTTTATGATCAGCAAGGCGTATTCAGTTTATGCCGTGCTGCTTGGATGTTTGAAGTATTTGGACACGACTTGAGTAAGATTTTCATTCTGAACACTTATCCAGCCTACGCAAAATCACATTCTGACCCTAACCTAGTTAACAAAGTGCATGGCATAAAGACATTTATTGATGACAAGTTAGTTTCTTCGCCATCTCCGTACCCAAAATCAGAGTATCATGCTACATTTGACGATTCTAAGGTGGTTACTTACGAACAGCTTTTGGACTTAGTGACGAACGACAAAATTGGAACAGAGTATACATTAGTCGATGCCAGATCAGCTGCTAGATTTTCTGGGGAGTCTCCTGAGCCAAGGGCTGGTATGTCATCAGGACATATCAAGAATGCAATCAACATACCTTTTTCCGAAGTGCTCACTCCACAAAAAGCATTCCTATCCACGATGACTCTCAAAAATTTGTTCAACAATAAGAATATTGATGATTCCAAGCCAATAATAGTCATGTGCGGTACAGGTGTCACGGCTTGTGTTGTCAGATGTGCTATGCAACTTGCAGGACTTGATTCGTCGAAAATAGCTGTTTATGATGGATCATGGACCGAGTGGGCTCAGCGTGCTCCTGAGGATTTGATTGTGAAGGATGTTTGAGTTACGGGAGGTACAATCTATTTATTTTTTCTATTATGGTATATAACGAATCATTAAAATCTAAACTCAAAAGCAGTCAGTGACTGTTCACCAAGTAAAGACTTCAGATATTCAAGTTCAGTGAACCAGTTCCAATATCCTCGTTTTTTTGCTCTCAACCGTAAATGAAACGACATTGCCAAAAGTATGCGTTGAAAGCGTAATAAGTCATGTGATGAAATAAGTTTAATCATAAAATCATTGAATAGCTCCATATCCTTCTTATCTATTCCATCTTCTTCTTCAAGTGTGAAGTCCATCCAGAACATCAATTTTCTGAGAATTTTTGATTCTTCAGAGATGTGAATTCCCTGGAAAATAATTTCATTATCGTCTCTTTTTGCAATTTTTTCGGGAGTTATCAGAGAAATAGGATCATGTACTTCCAAGTGATTGGGAGTTTTCTTTGATGGAGAAAGCATGGTGCTGATGTCCGTTCTGCCACTGAGTAACTTCTTCTTTTTGGGGGAGGACTGTAAATTTCTTTTGCGTAACTCTTTTTTGATTTCCTCCTGAAGGTCAACAGGGAGATTATCAAAAACCTCCCAGTCAATTTCTTCGTTTAAATAGTCGTGATCCCTGTTGCGTTTTGGAGGAAAACTAATATTCTGAACCGGGCACTTTTGGCTGATGTCACTAGGAGGCCTCAACAGAGGCGGTTCGTTGAAGACATCGTTGTTTTGCGGCTGCTTACTTTCAGTACGTATTGTCGTCGCTGTGGACGATGCTGGTTTAAATTGAAGTTTCATTTGGTTACTGGTATTAACTTCAGTGCCGTCAGCAACAAGCTTGTTCATGCTGACACCAACCCCCCTCAACTCTTTCGGGTTAACATTAAGAAACCGCCACAAATATTTGAATTCAGAACTCATTACTCCTGGAGTCCTTGTACTGATCCCTAATCTGGACGATTTCGACATAAAAGTACAATACCCCATCCCCAAATATTTTGGTGGTTCAATGGGCGCATCCGGATGTCTTATTGAAAGCTTAAGAGTGATCATTGAGCCTGTCATACTGCAATCAACCAATCTTTTACTCAACTCATGTGCTAGCCTATTCAAAAAATTCTCAACTTCAGCGTTAGTGTTGAATCTTATACCCCAATTTATGTCAATGCCCAATGATTTGCGAAGATACTTTTCTGGTTCAGATAGCAAATCAATACTAGTATCATCAACTCCTCTTGAATACTGATAAAGTTTCTCACCCATCTTGATACCAAAAGAAGTAATTAACTTTTCTTTATTAAATTCTCTCAAAGCTTTAAGTGTTACCGTCTCATTGATGCTGGTTCCCATAATAGAGAGCAATTTGTCGAAAAGCCTCTCACCAAAGCCCGGTAATTGTTTAACATCAATATCGTTTAAAAAATTCATAATTTCATTTTCATCTGGAGGAACAACGAAAATGCCATTGGGTTTGGCTTTTCGTAACGCTAGTTTGGCCAACAACACATTTTCTCCACACCCGCAACTAACAGTACAGTCAGTAGCAACGTCTAAATCTTGTTTGATATTCCGGATAACTTTTATGACGTCTTTTTTATCTTCCATGCATAGAGAAGAAATGTCGACCAAAGCCTCGTCTATACTCACTGGTAGGATTGAGTCAATGTTTAATGATAAAAGTTTGGCATAAAAAATTTTGGAGATTCGTTCGTATTCATCGAATTGATAGGGTAAACAGACAATATTTGGACACAACTTTTTTGCTTTTGCGAACCACATACCATTTTTTACACCAAACTTCCGTGCCACGTAATTGCAAGAAGAAACATCAGCCGATGCTCCACCGTGCGTTACACAACAAGGTGTTGTGGCAAAATCAATCGCAGGTTTGTGCATTTTTGCCGAAACGGTCGCAAAAAAGCAATCAAAATCAACATGCATAATTACCCTGTTTTGCGGGGCTATAACTTTGCCACTATTAGCAGATTGCCTTTCTCTTAAAAGAGCAACTGCCCTATTCAAGAATTCGGATCTCAAATCAGACTTCCAGGTACTCAAGTGATGAAGACGAGATTTAGAAAAAAAAACAGGCAAGAAGTTCGGATCTTTGGCATCGAGTCCTACTCTAGTGAGCTCCTGAGATATGGCATCTTCTCTCTCTTCTTCTATTTTTTCCAGTTCTTGATCTGTGGTAATCTCCTCCAGCTGATTAACTTTAAAACCGTCATCTGGAAAGAGGCCTCTACTCTCAAAATTGGTTTCAACTGTTTTCTTTCCCTTAGTGAATTTTATGGCCTGCTGTCCATATTCACCCAACTGTTCTAGTCTATAATCTGCCCACCCCAATAACTTCTTCGCTGCAATACTTTCAACTATCCATTTTGGAGTGACAACTTTACAATTTGAGAATTGTATTCTCTTTCTCGGTGGTAGGGATTCAGCAACAATGTGTGTAGCTGCACCTTTTGATGAAAGGTATGGAACATTTTTCCCCCCATGTAAGACAATCATCTTCCGGAGTTGTAAAATATCAGGATCCGTCCGCCCATTTATATGAATGGCACAGTTTGCAAAAAGTGGTGGGTATGTCTGACCAGTGTCATCAGTTTCTTTGAGAAATTCGGTAAACTCTTTATCCTGCTTTTGTTGTTTGGCATTTTTTACTTTGAAGTAGCCCTCATGGTCTTCAAATGCATATTTTTCTGCATCTTCATAATCTTCTTTTGTCATGATATCCTCTTGATAACCAATATTTTTTTCTTCTTCAGGGGGTTGAAACAGTTTCTGAGCAAGTAATATAGGAGAGGAAGAGATGTTGCTGATTTTAGATTTTGGGGTTGAAGAGTTTCTTAAATCGTCATCTAACAACATAGTATTATCAGGAACAGAAGCAACGACTCTATCTGAGGAAGTGTCAGAAATTTTGGCAAGAGAATTAATCTTGATGCTACGCTGAGATTGACTAAGTCTGTTAACAAAACTTATAAACTGGGAGTCATTCATTGAGCCCCAATCATCAGAGACTGAATGCTTTACTGTTCCTGTCTGTGTCGATGATAAGACAACAATTTCATTCCCGTTTTTAAAAGCCTTCTCTGGAAGGTCTTCATCTGTATCAATGTCTGTTGTTATTTCAACATGTGAGCTTTCTTTACTGTTCTTCTCTTTAAGAGATTGCTGTTTTAGTGCAATGTTCAACTCCGAATCATGTAAGCTTCCCCACGAAGAGTTGAGGGCACTCTCGTCTATTTTTCTAGGTCTATCATCATCTAACAAAGAATGCCCATTTGGCATGATAACACATTTCTCTATGTAGTTACCACAGATGTAAACCACAAAGTTTGTGACTCGAAGACTATCTGATAATGGCAGAGAAGTGCTCCAACATGCATGATAGTTCTCTCATTATGGCTACGCCTTTGGAGGTGATGATTTTTTTCCAGCACGCGCCTCCCTGTAAAGGTTAATACTAAGTAGAAAGTTAATGCGGGGGTTCTGGCGTAGGATAATAAGTGTACGATGTGAGTAAAGAAAGACTGAAAAAATGTACATAACGCAAGAGTAACTAATGTAAGAAAACACAACAGATACTAGAAAAAGCAAAGAACATAAGAGCATCACATCATGTCTGGTGGATTTGCTTCAGCGAACTAGCATCTGAGAACAAAGATATATAAATAGAGGGAATGGAAATACATGGTTGTAGTAAAGATTTGAGCAAGAACTAACGACAAGAAAAAAATAGCGTAAAATGGGAGTTTCATCTCCACTAAAGGTGATATCTGGCCTTATTGCTAAAAGGGTTTTCCACATCGTATGAAGAGCTTCCATTGTGCGAGGCTGAATTTACCGACAGCGTGTCTTCAGTGTTTGCGAATGGGTTCAGCTTGTTAGGCTTTGTGTCATCGAAGCCACTGTCGTTACTGTAATCTGGGTCGTATGGCTCGAGATGTGCTCTACTATCTGTGTTATCGATTTCGTATGGACTCAGCATTGGCTTTTCGGTGTCTTTGCCGAAAATGTAAGAGTTTCTATCTTGACCTTGCATTGCAGTTGCACCAAGAGCGGCAAGTTCCATTTCTTCGTTCTGGGATGTGATGTTTTCATTTGGCATGAAAGCAGCACGGTCATCTTTGACCTGTTCGTATTGCACATCTGGGTTCTTGTGGATCAAGGAGATTGTGCAGGTGACGATGGTGAAGATCAACAAGACCAAGGCAAAGATGGCATTGAGGATAAAATAAACAACTGCGGCAACAGAGGAGACGACTTCTGGTTGACGGAAGACATTGGAGTAGAACATGAAGAATACCGAGTTGATCAAGTTGATGACAGCAATCAAAATGTTAAATACGTTGGTCCGCTTGTCCATGTATGGGCGGAAATAGATGATGACAACAGTGTGGATAATCTCGATCGCAAAGATGATACAGGCACAAACCTTACCGTTTTCTTGCAAGACTGCAATCAATAGGGCACGAATGAATAAGTAGAAGAGGTGGATGGCGACCCAGTAGTACTTCTTTGCTAAATACTGAGAGTAAAGGAACCCATATTTGAAGTAAAACTTTTCATGGCCATACAACAAGTAAGCGGGGTTCTTAAACTGGGAAATGGACTTTAAGCCTTCCATGATGATCTTAATTGTGGCGACTCCCATGAGGACCAAAAACACTGCGAAAATGATGATTGCAAAGGCAAGACAACCTCTGGAGTTGTTCTGGGTGAATTCCCAGATACAAAGCAGTACGATAGTGGAGAAGGTGATGTCCACATACCTGTACACAGAACCCTTGATGACCAAGTTCCAGTTGTTTCTAAAGTATGAGAATCTATGCTCCTTAATGGCGCCGGATCTGATGAGAATCTCACAGAAACCCCTGAAGACAGAGATCAAGAAGACCAAGATGAATCCAATGAAGAGGAAGAAGATGATCCCTGTCATGAAAATGTTGGAGATCTCGATGTTAGCCAAATACGCCACTCTCTGGATACCTCTCAAAACCAACGTCTTTGAAGATAGGTTGTACTCGTCGGTGTAGTACAGGGAAGAATCGTTGATGTAGTCATCGGAGGCAGGTGCGGCAGAGATCTCTCGCTTGAAAAGGAATTTCTTGATCTTCTGCACGGAGATGGAGATGATGTCCTTGTTGTCAAGGACAGCAGTGACGTCACCGCCGGTGGACTGAACATACCAGTATATGATATCCTGCATGAACTCGACGTCAATTATTCCGAGGGACCACATGAAGTTCTGTGCCCAAGAGGCTGCAATGGGAGGAACTCTGGCGACTCCCATCATGGCCATGATGGCCAAGTTCTGGAAGTAGATGAATAGGGAGACGGCGTTGGAGGCAATGTGGGAGGCAGTGGCGGAGTGGCCCAGGATGGAGACGACAGACGAGACGACCAACCCAAATCCGGAGACACAAGCGATAGGCCAGCCGGCGTATCTGGTCTGGACGGTTTTCCCGTTAGTGACGACGGCCTTCAAGCATGCTAGAGGGCTGGTGCTGTTGTCGTCGTCGGTGGAGTAGACCAAGACCTTGACGTAGGCATCGATGTCCGGGATGGTGTATGCGACGCTGGGGATCTTGCTGGTCAAGTCTGTTTCGACAGCGTACGTGCCTTGGACGTCGATGTGGCCTGCACTGATGGGGCAGATCGTCTTATAACCGAGGGAGCAGAGATCGATGGAGTCCTGGTACACGCTGAGGCCGTACACGACCAACGAGAAATCTGCCTTGATGTTACCCGAGAGGGAAGAGGAGCCGTCAATGTAGAAGACGGAGGTAGAGTTGTGCGGGTAGTAGTAGATGTCGAAGTATGTGGAGGTGAACTCAGAGTTGTCCATGCACGTGAGGAGCGAGTTTGATCTAAGGAACTTGTAGGCGTGTGCTGTGCGCAGCTGGAGCACAAGCACAAACGAAAGTAGGAGTTGTGTTATTACCATCGCTGGGGGCTAGTGTTGTTGAAAGAGAGGTTCAAGTCCTGGTTTTCGATACTTTCGAATGTTTTTTTTTCTGGTCTGTTGGGGCTAGTACCAGATAGGCGGGTAGCAAAATGGCGGTCAAGGTGGAGGGGAGATGGAATAGAGTTTACGATGGGTACTAAAAAGTGCTTGTGCCTGATTGTACTAGCTAGTGGAGCGGCGTGTGAGCGGAAAAGCGTCTTGTGGTGGATATCAAATTGGCGAGATGCAGACACGTACTGGGTGTGTGAGAGTGTGTGAGTGCGATGAGCCGGCGGTGGGTGCAGAAATGTGCTGGAGAGACGAGTTGCAGGCAGTAAAGACAACCCAATAGAACCGCAGAGATGAAATGCCAGAGAAACGAGCCCAGGAAGACTCAACAAGAACAGAAACACAGGCTCCTCCGCAGAGAACCCTGTACTACGGTCCTGCACAATCTGATCTGTAGATCAATCATGTCGGCACAGTACTGGGCCCAGCACCCTCTCTACCGCTGGCCGGCCATGGCTGGCGTTTGCAGAAACAGACACGCTTGCTTTTTTTTTACTCTCCGCGCGACGAGCCTGCGCATGCGCCACACGTGCTATTTTTAGCAAAAAGAAAAAGAGGCGCAGCCGACGCGCCGATCGGCGCGTCGGTTTTTTTTTTCTTTTGCGACCTGCTGAGCCGGCTGCGACGGTCGGCGCAGGCCAGCCCCGACGCAGCTCTCTCCTCTTCCCCCCCCCCGCTCTACTCTGCCCCGCTCCCCGCGCTTACTCCGCCGGGGCCCGTCATCGTCTCCACTCCCGTGCCGTTCTCCGAAGTCCGAGACTTGACCATTCCTATCGTGGCCACTGGCGGAGAGAAGGGTGGAAGGAACGCCGGGAGCCGGTTCACTCGCTGGGTGACCGGTCTGTTGGGTGTAGAGGGGTGATGGCCCGCTGTAACGGTGAGGGACCTGCGGGTGCACATCGGGTGTGTCTAGCAGGCGTGTAAGGATGGTCGCTGCGGTGGTTGTAAAGGTGACGGTGACTGCGACGGAACTACCCCACTTTGCCCGAATCCTCTCCGGTGTTATAAAAGGGAAGGCCTGCACATGTTCTGGATCTGCAACTGTAACTGTATTTTAGTGCGCTGTGTTCTCTCTCTGTGTGTGTTCGGGAGTAAACTTGTGTTATCAACGCAAGCATAAATTGAAACTTATTACACACGCTAACACTACTTACACCCATTGCACGCTATGCCGGAAACACATTTGGAGAACGAGCATCTCATGAACGAGCAGGCGCTCGACGTTCCTGCTGGTTTCCTTGAGAGACACCCGGGCAAGCCGCACCTCTCGTCATTGGACGAGTACAAGAAGATGCACAAGGAGTCCATCGAGCATCCGGCGCAGTTTTTCGGCAAGATGGCCAAGGAAAACTTGTCCTGGTCGAAGCCTTTCACTGTTGCCAAGGTCCCCGAGGCACCGCACCTACGTGACAACAATGGTGAGCCTTCTGCGTGGTTTGTCGACGGCGAGTTGAACGCCTGCTACAATTGTGTCGACCGCTGGGCGATCAAGAACCCCAACAAGCCTGCCATCATCTACGAGGCAGACGAACCCAACGAGGGCCGCATCATCACCTTTGGCGAGTTGCTAAAGGACGTGTGCCGGTTTGCCCAGGTGTTGAAGAGCCTTGGCGTCAAGAAGGGCGACACTGTGGCGGTGTACCTCCCTATGATCCCAGAGGCGATTGTCGCCTTGATGGCGATCATCCGGATTGGAGCTATCCACTCGGTGGTCTTTGCCGGCTTCTCATCAACTTCATTGAAGGACCGTGTCCTCGACGCCAACTCGCGAGTCGTCATCACCACAGACGAGTCCAAGAGAGGTGGCAAGATCATCGAGACAAAGAAGATTGTCGACGACGCCTTGACCCACTGTCCGGATGTGAGAAATGTTGTTGTCTTCAAGAGGACAGGCAACTCCCACATCCCATGGAACAGCAAGAGGGACGTCTGGTGGCACGAGGAGGTGATTAAGTACGGACCATACACCCCTCCAGAGCCTATGAGCAGCGAGGACAACCTATTCTTGCTCTACACCTCGGGCTCCACGGGCAAGCCGAAGGGGATCCTCCACACAACTGCAGGGTATCTCTTGGGAGCAATGCTCACCACGAAATACGTCTTCGACGTGCACTACGAGGACATCATCTTCACTGCCGGTGATGTCGGTTGGATCACAGGCCACTCTTACGTCGTCTACGGCCCTCTCTTGAACGGTGCCACCACGGTCGTTTTCGAGGGCACACCAGCGTATCCAAACTTCTCCCGCTACTGGGAGATTGTCGACAAGTACGGTGTGAACCAGTTCTACGTGGCCCCAACAGCCTTGCGCTTGTTGAAGCGGGCTGGCGAGAAGTACATTGAGAAATACAAGTTGGACACATTACGGGTGCTTGGCTCCGTCGGCGAGCCTATTGCAAAGGACGTGTGGGAATGGTATAACGAGTTCATTGGCCGAGGGAAGGCCCACATTTGTGACACGTACTGGCAGACCGAGTCTGGTTCACACCTGATCTGTCCACTAGCCGGCGTCACGCCAACAAAGCCCGGCTCTGCGTCGCTCCCCTTCTTCGGCATCGAGCCTGCCATCTGCGACCCAGTCACGGGCGAAGAGTTGGTCGGAAACGGCGTCGAAGGTGTCCTCTGCGTGAAGACTTCCTGGCCCTCAATGACTCGCTCCATCTGGAACGACTACAGCCGCTACTTGGACACGTACTTGAAGCCCTACCACGGCTACTACTTCTCTGGCGACGGTGCCGCCAGAGACCGCGATGGCTTCTACTGGATCTTAGGCCGTGTTGACGACGTCGTGAACGTGTCCGGCCACCGTCTCTCCACGGCGGAGATCGAGGCCGCCTTGATCGAGCACCCACTCGTGTCGGAGAACGCCGTCGTTGGCTTCCCGGACGAGTTGACGGGCTCTGCCGTCGCCGCGTTCGTCTCGCTCAAGAAGGAGATCGACGACGTCGCCGCCATTAAAAAGGAGTTGGTGCTCACCGTCCGCAGGGAAATCGGGCCCTTCGCTGCGCCAAAGCAGATCATCATCGTCGACGACCTTCCGAAGACGAGATCGGGCAAGATTATGCGCCGCATCCTCAGAAAGATCTTGGCTGGCGAGGAAGACCAGCTCGGCGACGTGTCCACCTTGTCGAACCCGAACGTCGTGTCCCACTTGATCGACGTCGTGCACAGCCTCAAGAAATAGGAAATATTCTTTTCTCCCTTTTCTTCTCCGCCTTTTGTACCCCTCTTTAGTCTAAATGTCCCATCTATCTTCACCACCTCGCTCCGAAAACAGGCTTTCTGCACAGCCCTGCGCCGATCGGCGCGGTCCCCCTTTGTCCGCGGCACGCAAATCGCAGCACGAGGCCGCATTGTCCGACAGGCAAGCGTGTCCAACGGCCCCGGCACGCTCTCTGCTGGCAGAGCATGCTCCTCCTCTCTGTGCTGTTGATCGGCAGGCGGTCCGGGTACGGTTGGCCAGACAGCCTGCAGGCCTCCCCACCAATACGCCCCGATTAGTGTCTGCGTCTGCTAGTCCAGTCTAGTTACATCCGCCCCCCGAGCCGAACAAGCTCCCCTACCGCAAAAGGTTACCTGTCATCCTCCCCGACCGACCCCTTCCGGCTTCATCTACGTCTTTGTCTTTGTCTTCGCACGCCGTCTGCTCTTGCAAACAGACCTTTTTCTTTACAGCCGTCGCAGCACTGTTCACTGCAGCTGCTCTCTTTTCTCTCGCTTCACAGAGTCCCCAACCGCCATCACTGCTCGTGCGGCCTCCCCGATTCCAAGCTCGTTCTGTCTGGCGCAAAGTTTGATTGATCTAACCCAAACTCACCCCTTGTTGTTTTTTTCTTTTTCTTCTCACCTTCTCTCGTGCTATTTTCAACCCACTACCAGCATCTTCTGTTTCTCCTAAAGGCACACCAGAGAGACACACTATAGATCACGAGCATCCTATACACATACACTAGCTTGCTTACCCCAGCCATGTTCCGTTCTGTGTGGTTCTCACTCGTGTCGGTCATCCTACTGCTCGAAGGAGTGAGCGCCGAGAAGCGTCTCTACTCCAACTCGTTGGTCAACTGCATGAAAAACAACTCGGACATCATCCCCAACTACTTCAACGTCACCTTCGACGCCCTCGACCGGTCCATCACCTACGACGTCTCGCTCACGGCGAAGATCGAGGGCAAGTTGCGGGCCTATGCCACCGTCTACGCCTTTGGTTTTGACGTCATCCACGAGAGCATCGACTTGTGCAGCCTCAACTTGAAGCAGTTCTGCCCCATCACGCCCTCCCAGATGGAGGTGGAGTCAGTCGAGGTCATCTCCCAGCACTACGTCGACATGATCCCCGGCATCGCCTACACCTTCCCCAACTTGGACGCCGTCGCCCGTTTGATCATCACCAACGAGGACAACGACATCTTAGGCTGTCTTCAGGCCTCCTTCAACAACGGCAAAACCGTCTCCCACGAAGGTGCCAAGTGGGCGACCGCTGTTGTCGCAGGCTTGGGTTTGCTCGTTTCCGCAGTCCTCTCCTTGTTCGGTAACTCCGCCTCTGCGTCCAGAATGTCTGCGGCCGCCATCTCCTTGTTCACCTACTTCCAGAGTGTCGTCATCGTTACTATGATCTCTGTCGACGAAGTCCCACCCATCGCCAACGCGTGGGCGGAAAACCTTGCGTGGTCCATGGGCTTGATCCGCATCACCTTCATGCAGAAGATCTTCCGTTGGTACGTCCAGGCCACCGGTGGCACCCCAACCCAGTACTTGACCAGCGGTGTCCAGTCCATCTTGACCCAGAGGTCCATCGAGAGGGTTTTCGAAAGTTCCTATGCCAGGTCTATCGCTTCGTTCTTCCTTCCTTCACTCTTTTCCCGCTCAAGCAGCGAAACTTCCTTGGTTCGCAGATCTGCAGATCAAAACCCAGAGTACTTCATCCCTTTGAACAATGTGCAAACAAACGACTACTTGCTTGTCCTCAGGGGTATCAACCGTATCGGTTACGACTCCAACATCGAACCTTCGTCCATAGTCTGCACAGGTTTCACCTTCTTCATCCTATGTTTGTACGTATTGGTTGGTGTCTTCTTCATTTACCGATACTTATCCAACGCACTTGCAAAAGGACGCAGAGACTCCTGGATCAGCAGGAAGTTGGATCACAGAGCCTCTTGGCAGCCAACATTCAAGGGCATTCTTGCCAGATACATCTACATCGGCTATCCTCAATTGCTCATCTTGGCCCTCTGGGAATTCTATACCGTTGACTCCGGTGCTGTCGTCACCATTGCCGTCTTCTTCCTCATCTTGTCCGTTGGTGGAATGGCTATCTGTTGCTTGCAGGTACTCCGTTACGGTAAGAAGTCAATGAACGAACATGGTAATCCGGCAGCTATCCTCTACGGTAACCCAGAGGTGTTGAACAGGTACGGGTTCCTCTACACGATGTTGAACGCGCGGAAGTACTGGTTCTGTGCCGTCAGTTTGGTCTACGTCTTTGTCAAGGCCTTCTTTGTCTCCCTCGCCCAGTCATCCGGTAAAACCCAGGCAATGGCGCTTTGGATCATTGACATGTTCTACCTCGGCTTGATGTGCCACTTCTTGCCTTACTTGGATAGATTTACCAACGTGTTGACCGTCTTCATCCAACTCATCACCACCATCAACTCGTTCTTATTCACTTTCTTTTCCGGGATTTACAATCAGCCATTCAAAGTCGCTTCTGTCATGGGGTTGGTTTTTTTCATTATGAATGCAGCCACCTCTCTTTTGCTTTTGATCATCATCTTGGTCCTTGCACTGTTCAGCATCTTCTCCAAGAACCCTGACGCCCGTTTCGCACAGACTAAGGATGACAGAACGTCTTTCCAGCGCAAACACAAATCTTTGGACGAAGATTACAACGACTCGAATGAATTGTTTGAGCTCGGAAGAGTTGCCAAGGAGCATGATGACAACTGGGCAAACAACATGTACAATCTCCGCGACGGTGACGGTGATCTCATGTCGAGCACGGGCGAGCAGCCAGAAAGTCCAGACTTCGACGACAGAGAGTTCAAGGATTCTGACGCCCACATAGTCTCTAACGAGACGGGCTCAGACGAATCGAACAAGAAAGGTTTGAGCAACTTTGTTGGAAAATTGACAAGAGGCAAATCCTTACTCGGATTGCACAGAGGCAAGTCAACCATCACTTTACCTGAACCTGACAACCTGGTGGGCTCTAGGGTAAACCTGCATGAAGTTACAGACCCAGTGAGCTCTAACAATACTTTGGACATTGTCTCTACAGGTCCTCATCTCCCTCTACATGATAAGGAACTGAATACGCCCTTGGCTGAAACAGACCCATTTTTGTCTTCCACCAGCATAGCCAACTCCAACCCATTTGAATCAAGCAATGCGATCCCTTCCGGTCACATCATAAACGAATCCCATTTGAGCGGAGTGACCAACGGTACAGCTGGTCTCAGTGTATTCGGCGAGAAAATAAACCCAGCTGAATACCAGCACGAAGACTCACAGCATGATATAAAAAAGGTCGGCATTGGCATGCCAACGGGAACGAATCATTATGATGTCAACCACTCCAGCACTGTTGAGGAAGAATCAGAAGGCGATACTTCATACTACGATGATATCGACAGTGAAGAATCCGACGCTGCTCACAGAAGATTCAATTAAAGTCATACAGGAAGGTAAAAGGCACATTTTACTTCCTCAATATTGAATTCTTCCTTTCTTGCAATTTTGGTGTGTTTTCTATCGTCCCTGTACTCTCAATTTTCACTTTCTCATATGTATTTTTTCCCTGTTTTGTTCCTTATTGTTATGTTTCTCCCCACATTTTTTGTCTCCTTTTGTTTGGTTCTTCCAAGTCCCGATTTTGGTGGTTTTTATCGTCCTGCATTTGTCTATACAACTCTATATACCACGCAATGTATCATAAATTACCACTTATCGTTTTCAGAGCGCCCGAGGAAATTATCTTCTTCGCTGAGTGCGGGCAGTCTTGGATACATTCTCGATCATTATATTTTGCAGATCTGTGACTATTAAAAGGTTACCACTACAACATCAAAGTTCTTTCGAATAAATGTACTTGCTTCAAAAACAAAACAAAAGCAGTCTAATCAATGAATTTATCCCTACATGACCCCCAGTTCATTGCAGCTGATTACCCGACCACGTTGAACATGACGTTATCGTATGGACACTGTACGGCATTGCAAATTTCACCATGTGGACATTATAT
This sequence comes from Pichia sp. NRRL YB-4149, assembly GCA_030556025.1. Classification (NCBI taxonomy): domain Eukaryota; kingdom Fungi; phylum Ascomycota; class Pichiomycetes; order Pichiales; family Pichiaceae; genus Pichia; species Pichia sp. NRRL YB-4149. The sequence continues at coordinate 25,853 of JANIWA010000028.1, read as the reverse complement.
TGCCTCTGGACTACTCAATGGTGCAGTGTTGATTATCGACACGTGGTCAAACAATGTAACCTGCATAATGCACAAACACACGATGCCAGTGGTGGGAATCAGATGGATTTACCACGAAGAAGACGAGAAAACACGAAACGATGATGACTACACGGTCGACGAAGAAGATGATACTAACATTGCCGTTGGACTAGTTTCGTGGTCGAGAGACTGGAAAGTGTGTTTGCATGGGATCAAAAACAACAAGATGGAACTTGTTTGGGAAAACATTTTTCCAGGAGGAATCTGGAATGTGAATGTTGTGAATACAGGCTCGATAAATCCTCAGTCCAAAATATGGGAGGATTGGGAAATGATAATATGCCGAGTAGTTGGAGGAATCTGCTTTGCTAAATTCAACAGAGATGGTGACTCCGAAAATAGCAATCCAGGGCGTATAGACAATTTGCTAAGAAATGATAAGACTTTAGAGGGAGAGGATATAGATGCCAGAGAGGTAGTTGAAGAAGATAGTGAAGGATTCCCTCTTTGCTGCTGCACCTTTTTCGGGGGTAAATATGTCATAGCTGGTACGAGTAAGGGATGGTTACAGATAATTGATGTTGCCAAGCGATGTTTTGTTAAACGTTTCAAGGTCTGCAGTGGTAATATCAAGGGTATCTCGATTGAGGAAAGAGGAGTCTACGATGGGTCTACACTGATCTTTGGAAGCAACATTGTTCCCATCAGTCGGATGATTGTCAATTCAAGTGATCGTGTTTTGAGGCAGTACGACATAAGCAACTGGTATGAGTTGGGGTGGAACGCGGACGTTGATGACTGGAAGTTCGACATTGAACAGAAATACCAGGACGTTGTCAACCGGATACAATGGAACACGGTCAAATTTTCGCCCACGGGAGAATACGTCTGTGCCAGTACACAAGGAGGCAGTGGGGCGGCCCATGATGTCTACATCTGGGAAACGAGTATGGGCTCGCTCGTACAGATCTTAGAAGGAGCACACGAAGAGTTGATCGATGTCGATTGGGGTCTGAGATCGACCAACGGTAATGTGTGTTGTATCTCTGCCAACGGTATGGATAGCGGGACGATATTTGTGTGGGGAGTACGAGCCTCGCAAAAATGGAGTGCCTTGGCGCCTGATTTTGAAGAGATCGAACAGAATATTGAGTATGTCGAGCAAGAGGATGAATTCGACATGGTTGGTGCCGGAGGAAACATTCTCGAGGAAGGCGTTGAGAATGACAAATTCGACCGGTACAAAGTCGATGTTGTGACCAAGGAGGAGACCGATGCGAGAGGGTTCAAATTCATAAAAGGGTGTATTATTGACACAGTGTTAGAGGACTATTAGAAAGGTTTGTTAGATTATGTACAATAAATGAGGAAAACAGATGCTTCCTAGCTTTGGTTAGAACTATTTATTTATTGTGAGAATGAGAAAGTGTAGAAGGGGGGTGGATGTGTAGGGTGTTGGGGGGACCAGCTGTAAGAGAGAACGTCTATAGAAATTATTTGTCGACAGTAGCTTCGTGAATTTTCGCATATCTACCGGAAGGATCTTCATGACAGCCCCATTCGGCTTTTGGAATCCATCTCATTACAGTGGAAGCAGCAGCCTTCGAAGGGAAGAGTTCGTCGAACTTACATCTGTATAGGTATGCTTCCTTTGTGGTTGGGATGTCGTCTCCCCATTCTGGCTTAGGATGAGCGAATTGCTCGTCGGAAATCTGCTTTTCGGCAAGATCTTTCAAGCCATCGATCCAAGAGTAACCGACACCGTCAGAAAATTGCTCCTTTTGTCTCCAGAGAATCTCTTTTGGCAAGTAAGGCTTTGCGGTTGGGTCGTCGCTTGTGTCGAAGGCCTTTCTGAGGATATATTTTTCGATCTTTCCTTCCTTAGGCTTGATCATCTTGTATTTAGGATCGATGTTCATGCAGACGTCCAAAAACTCCTTGTCGAGGAACGGAACACGGGCTTCCAAACCCCAAGCCATGGTGGACTTATTTGCTCTCAAGCAGTCAGCAAGATGCAAGTTCTTGACACGCTTGACGGACTCGGTGTGGAATTCGGCGGCGCTTGGAGCCTGGGCGAAATAGAGGTATCCACCGAAGATCTCGTCGGAGCCTTCACCGGACAGAACCATCTTAACACCCTGGGCCTTGATCTTTCTGGACAAGAGGTACATTGGGGTGGATGCTCTGATGGTGGTGACGTCGTAGGTTTCCAAGTGGTAGATGACGTCGGACAAGGCGTCGAAACCATCGTCCAAGGTGAATGTGTGTTCGTGATGGATGGTACCGATGTACTCGGCAACCTTCTTAGCGGCGATAAGATCTGGAGCGTTTGGCAAGCCGATGGCGAAAGAGTGAAGCTTAGTCCAACCGGTGAAAGAGAGGTTACCCTTTGCGTCGACACCGGTCAAAGTCTTGTTGGCGTCGATGGCAATGTCAGCCTCTGCGGCAGCAGCCTTTTGGGTTTCTCTGGCAGCGATGGAGGCGATCAAGGAGGAGTCTAAACCGCCCGACAAGAGGACACCATATGGGACCTCTGCCATTAATCTCTTTCTGACGGCCAACTCCAAGGATTCTCTGATAACCTTGTAATCGCAAGGGCCGTCGGCAATTCTATTTTCGTCCCACCAGTTAGGCTGGAAGTATCTGGTGAGTTTGTCGGTGTTAGAGTCGTAGATGTGGCCCGGAGGGAAGGCCTTGATCTCGTCGCACTCGTCGGTGAGACACTTCAGCTCCGAGGCAAAGTAAACGGTCTTTGGGCTCTTGGAGGATCTGCCCATGTACAAAGTGGTGATACCGATCGGGTCTCTTGCCGCGACAATTCTGTCGGTCTTCTTGTCGTAGAGGACCCATGCAAACATACCGTCCAAGTGCTTTGGAGCGTCGACGTCGTATTTTTCAAACAAGGGGATGATTGGTTCGCAGTCGGACAAGGTTTTGAACTGGTAGTCCTTGAAGCCGGATCTGAGCTCGATGTGGTTGTAGATCTCACCGTTGACACTCAGTGTGAATCTTCCGTCTGGGGAGACGATTGGCTGTGCGCCCGAATCCAAGCCGACAATGGCCAATCTCTCATGGCAGAGAATGGTGGAGTTGGCGATGACGTTACCAGACCAATCTGGGCCTCTGTGTCTGATTCTCTTGGCATATTGCAAGGCCTTTGGCTTGAAAGCGTGGACGTCGTCCACTCGGTAGGCGGCAAAAATACCACACATGATTAATAGTGACTAACGTGGAAGGATGGATGTCTTGAAAAGAGAAAAGGGAGAAGCAGGGGTGAAAAATCCGGGAAGAAGGGGAGAAAAGTCCCAAACAAAAGGCCAGGAGGGAGAAAGGAAAAGGTCCGAACACTGCAAACAGTCACAGGAGGATCTGGAGGGACGATACGGTGGTGATACGGAAAAAAAAAGGGAAGTTGTCTGGCGAAACGGGCGAAACGATCGAGGTGCAATCACCTCTGCGGGAACGGAGACGACGTTGAGATAAAAAACGGTGGAAAAAGGGAAAAAATGTCGAGGAGTGAAAAATGAATGAGTCAGCCCGGAGAAAAAAGGAAAGAAGCTGAAAAAGAAAGAAAAAAAAAAGACTGCCCACGTCGATCGACGCTGGCAATACCGGGCGGTGAAAGGCAGTGAAAGGCGGTGCTGGCGGCTTTTGCCGTTTTGAGAAAAACGGGCAACGGCCTCTTCCTGGTCACGTGGGCAGTCTTCTTCTCCGTCGAAGACACTAGTCCTCTTGTTCCTACTGCATCTACCGGGGGGGAAGAGGAACAACAACAGCACGATGCTGCAGTAGCAGCATCAGCAGCAGCAACAGCAACAGCAGGGTATCTGTAGCGAGCCCAGCGATGGACGGGGGGGGCCAGGGCCTTATATAGCAGCGGCAACGCTGCCTTGCTGACAATTACTGCTCTCTCCCGTTCCCGTCAGCGACAAGGCAGCCGAGTGATCTTGTGGCTTCACAGACGCTGCAGGCAGCTCGCAGGCCCATTGTGAAGAAAACGCTCCTCTTCCATGCCGGACAGCCCTTCTGGGAGGCACGTCCGGCCGTCAAAGACGTTGTCGGGGGGGTCCCCACAGTCCTCCTTGCGTTTATCTGTGTCTTCCTCTTTCTTTCTTTCTCCCCCCTTCCGCCCCCCTTATAGTGCATGTTCAAGGCGTGCTCGAAACCCCTCTTTAAGTGCTACTCCAGAAGTGTCCACTCCAGTGTCCACTCCAGTGTCTCCCGTCGCAGTAACCGTTTCGACCTGTCAAAAATGTCCTCTATCGACTCCACCCTCTCTCCGCTCTTTGCCAAGATCGATGAACTCAAACCTCAGTTTATCCAGCGTTTGACCGATGCTGTCGCCATCCCGTCCGTGTCCAGCGACGAGACGCTCAGACCAAAGGTGTTCGCCATGGCAGAATTCCTCAAAGCGGAATTGGCCAAGCTCGGCGCCGACGACATCACCGTCAAGGACCTCGGCATCCAGCCTCCTCCTGTGACGGACCCAAAGCTGCCATTGCCTCCGATCGTCCTGTCTAAGTTCGGCTCGGACCCCAACAAGAAAACCGTCTTGATCTACGGCCATTACGACGTGCAACCAGCTCTCCTTGAGGACGGGTGGGCCACTGACCCGTTCACCTTGGTCGAGAAGGATGGCAAGTTAATTGGTAGAGGCTCTACAGACGACAAAGGTCCCGTCATGGGCTGGTTGAACTCCCTACAGGCCCACAAGGAGCTCGGTCTCGAGCTGCCTGTCAACATCGTCTTCTGCTTCGAAGGTATGGAAGAGTCCGGTTCTATCGGCTTGGACACCTTGATCGCCCAGGAGGCCAAAACATACTTCAAGGACGTCCAGTCTGTGTGTATCAGTGACAACTACTGGTTGGGTACGAAGAAGCCCGTGCTCACCTACGGCTTGAGAGGTTGTAACTACTACCAGATCATCGTCAAGGGTCCCGGCGCAGACTTGCACTCAGGAATCTTCGGCGGTGTCATCCACGAGCCAATGACCGACCTTGTTGGCGTCATGTCCAAACTCGTCGACGTCAACGGCAAGATCCTCATTCCAGGCGTCAACGAGATGGTCGCCCCCGTCACTGAAAGGGAGGAGGGCCTCTACAAGGACATCGAGTTCGACGTCAACGAGCTTAACCTCGCCTCGGGCTCCGACACCGCCATCTACCAAAGCAAGAAGGACATTTTGATGCACAGATGGAGATTCCCATCCTTGTCCCTCCACGGTATCGAGGGCGCCTTCTCCGGCGCCGGCGCCAAGACCGTCATCCCAGCAAAAGTCGTCGGCAAGTTCTCCATCAGAACCGTCCCAGACATGGACAGCAAGAAGCTCGACGAGCTCGTCATCAACTTCTGCAACGAGAAGTTCAAGGAGCTCAATTCGCCAAACACCTTTACCACAGAGTTGATCCACGACGGCGCCTACTGGGTCAGTGACCCGTTCAACAACGAGTTCACTGCCGCCAAGCTCGCCACCGAGAAGGTCTGGGGCATCGAGCCAGACTTGACCAGAGAGGGAGGCTCTATTCCAATCACCTTGACCTTCGAGAAGGAGCTCGGCGCCAACGTTCTTCTCTTGCCAATGGGCAAGGGCGACGACGGCGCCCACTCCATCAACGAGAAGCTCAATACGCCAAACTACATCGAGGGCACCAAGACCTTGAGTGCCTATCTTCACTACTTTGGTGCCACCAAATAGGTAACCCTTAACTCCCCGTCCCCTTCTTCTATACATCCTAATCCCCTAATCTGTACCCCCCGACTGTCACCTCGTGTGCGAAACCGGCCCGCCCCTGCAGCGGGCATCGCTCGTAGCGGTTGTCCCATTGGGGTTAGACGGGCCCTGCTATCCCCATCAGAGGCAATAGCGGAGGGGTAGGAGGGCAATGTAGAGTTGGAACATACACACCAGCAAGACAGCAGCCCCCAGTATAGAGAACCCCCCGCCACTGTCGACACCCGCAATCGCCATGGAGGAGTATCTCAACGGACCCACGGTGCCTGCCTTCCTGAAGCCCGTATCGAGCACGACGGTCTACACGAACGTGAACTTGTCTGATCCGGCTAAGTACAACGATAAGAACTACAAATACCATCAGTATTTTGCCAACCTCAACAACAACATCTCCTTCGAGTCGACCTTCTACCCAGATGACTCGTTCGCATACTACCGCACACACAAGGTGTTCCGTCCCGTGAACAAGAACATGACCAGAGAAAAGGTCTCTCCCAAGACGGTCGCCGCAGCTGACAGCAGTACGGAACGCTCGTTCCAATCATTCGACAGTTTCATCGATGTGCCCACGTTGTTTTCCGACGAGCAGATGGCCGGCATATCGTACCAAACCGCTGTCGACATGGTCGACGGGGTCTATCTTTTCGGAGGCCTCCAGGCGCTGTTGACGGACGAGTACGAGCAGAAGCTACGCGAGATCACAAAGGACTACACGATCCCGCCAGAGAACATCAAGATGGTCTGTGACTATGATCTCCCACTCCCACTTGACAAGGAGAAGATCGAATCGATTGCATTGAGGCCATACAATAGCATCCGCAAATACTTGACCGAGTCCAAATCCTTCAAGTTTGTGTGCGACCTCTACGACGAAGGTGCAGAAGATGCCACCGAAGGCAGACCGCAAGCCGGCAACGGCAATGGCGATGACGATATGCGCTTAGAGGCGTTTGCCGGCTCGAGCTCGACAACAAAAACAAATACTCTCTCCAATTCGTCGGCGTACCTGAACGCCACTCCCAAGTCCATGATTTGCTCAAGCGCTTGCAGGATGAGCGATCGATTTTTCATGATCTACGGTGGGTTGGAGATCGACACAAAGATCAGCTACCCGAACGAACAGCATTGTGTCATCGAGAAGGTGTTAACCCCCAACGACCAGTTCTGGCTCTTCGACAGGATCAAATGCAGATTCAGAGAGATAAAATTGTCCGTCCACCCAACTTACAGCACCATTTTCCCAAATTCTATCCCGAGGTTTGCCCATAGTGTCGCCTCTGTTCCAATGGACGATAATACCAATGTTATCAAGGATATTTTCGAAGATCCAGACCGCTTCGACTCTACACAGGGGCAAGATTTGTCTGCCCATCATCTGTTAAACTCTTCCTTCTCAAAGCCTGCGACGATGTTCGTCATGGGTGGGTACAAGTTGAACAGCTCCGGAAAATCTTTTGTTGCCATGAACGACTTATGGAAGCTAGATTTTTTCTTGGATGCCAATGGGACGGCAGACGAGGCAGTCGCCAGCCCTATTGGAAATTTCAACGTCACTAACGACGTCTTCAGCTACATAATCGACGACAAACTGAACCACTTGCCTAATAAGAAGGATATTCCGAGATTCACCGGCGTTTTCAGCCATTCGGAAGAGTCTTCCAATTGGCCTTCCCCGAGAGGGTTCTTCTCAATGTGTTTGATTGATTCAAGCGATTTGTCTAAATACGTCAACTGGAGAAAGAACGATATTGCGCCGGTTGAAGAAAATCCAGGACCACATTTGCATCGCCCCTCCCCTATCCGAAGATCTGCTTTGACTAACAGCTACTCGGATAACAATAGAAAAAACGCCTCGGCTAGTGGTTCTACTACCACAGCCAGATCGGATTTTCGAATCAAGGATATGTTTAAAAGAAAAACCGAAACGCCAACAGCAACAGCAACAGCAACAGTAACAACAACGGCAACATCCACGACTCCTACCAGAAGTATCAATTCAGCTTCTGTATACGAAAGAGCTCCATCTTCAAACTCCTCTACCAAAGACTCGAGTGCATCACAGTCGCCTTACTCATCTCGGTCTTCTCATTCTTCGAGCTTTGCTCATACGTATAAAAATGAGGCTCTTAGAGGAAAATCTCTTCTTGTATGTGGTGGCTCTTCTATATTGTACACCAAAGTCATGGACAGTGAATCTTTTGACGTCTACTACAACAACAACATGCTGAACGATATATGGATCTTCGATTTCCAGACGGAAAAATGGTACGTTTTCAGTGATTATTTCAATTTTGAGAAAAGACTCACCATCTGTGGGCACACGATGTTGGTGTCTGGATCCTCGTTGAAACTTCTAGGAGGTATAGAGGAGGGCCACTATACCGAGGATACTTTCAGGCCAATACAGGCGGGGATTTATCAAGACGAGGACTGTGATACAATGTCTCAGATAGTAAACTGGGAGAAAGGAAGAGAAATTGTACACAAATTCCATTCTCAGAGAAGGGCAGCACGCCATTCAGTTACATTTTTGAAAGACTTGAGTGTCGGGAAAGGAATGGGCTTGGAACAGTGTCGTGAGAAGTGCTACAATTACTACTCTAATTACGCCTTTCAGCTCGAGTCATTGCAGTGGAGCATGATCAAGACTGCCATAGTACAAGATGCAGAATTCTTTGCACCATGGAAAGAAAATGAAAATGTCAAAGTTGTTTGCGGTGGTATGGTCGATGACACCAGTCTTAAGGAAAAGGTGAATTTGGTCGACATAAACTTGCTCTATGCCAACAGTTCTGCATTCATTAAGGACTCTAAAATCGTTGTATTCTCACCAGACATCAAGATCATAGACCGGAAAAGCAACAAATATATCAAAGGCTCACAAAATTTGGTAGGGAATGGAATATATGAACTTTATTCTGTTTATTTGTGAAGCCTATCCTCCCTTGTACCATGATTACACTATTATTTCCACGCATTATATACACATTTACTTTATAAACTAACCCATTTCTGTACTTCCATATTAATTATATTTTGAACTTGACGTGTAAATGAATCATCGCCCTTGTGCCATTCACAGTTCACGAATCTTGTTATTATCGGGTTGCTTTCACATGATCTACTGAACTGATCCACGCTCTTTCGATTGACAAACGGTAAATACCCCTCGCGTTCGGCTAGTTCTATAACTGCGTTCATACTTGAAATTGCCAACTGATTTTTCTGCACATATGAATAGAGTTGATGAGATATATGTTTGTTCAGTTCTGTGTATGATTCGAAAGTGAGTTTGTTACTCAAATCCTTGTTCAATCTCGGCTTCAACAACAATCGTTGGACAATTAACTTTTGAGTGAAAGATAGGCTATCCTGTTTTGAAGAGGCACGAGCTTTCGCTCGAGTTCTCGAGAGATGTGATCTGCTTCTCGAGAGTTCAAACTCGTCATTTTTAGAATCTAGATGTGCAAGTGCAGATTCAGTAAGCAGCACCGGTGCTGATTTGGCAGGTTTGGATATGGAGCGTTTAGGTCGTTTAAGTTTCCGCTCGGGAGGCTGAGTATCTAATTTGGGAACCGTAACGGTGGGAGAGTCTCTGTCATTTTTTTCTTCATCGTTGGTGTTGGAGGACTGTTGGATCATATTCAATGCTTCCCATGCCTCTTTCTCGGATGTAGATTCGGGCCTTGCGGTCGCTTCGCTATTAGTCGTTGAGGAGTGTAACCTTTCGGAAGTCGACGCGTTTGTCGTGGGATTGGCACTATTGGTATTTTTATTGTTATTGTTCGATCGTCTTTGTAACTCGTTGACAAGCTCAACGTAGTAGCTGTTATCGTCAATTTGGGTTCTGTTGGCATCTCTTGAGCGTATGGACCTATCCGCCCCTCTGAATGTTCTGTTTCGACTTCTCTTTGAAAGATATGCTGCCGATGGCGACTGTACGTCGTCAATCCATTCCTCACACAACGGACAGTTCAAGCCGTCGCAGCAAGATCGGTGGTACAAGGCAGAGCACTGCGGGCAAACTATGACCTGGGTGATGAGGACAGACGTGTCGCAGATGCAGCAGTGTTGGTCGGACAATCTGCCACGACCTGCATCACAATTCCCTTCATTTCCTGCATACATACGTTTGAAGAGTGATCCCGACCGTCTTCCACAGAAGTAACTATCTTCAGTGTCAATATCGTTATCATCGTCGTAGTCGCCCAAGATCGGGTTTGCTGTCGCCTCCATCATGCGTTCGTAGAGAGAACGGTGCTGGCGTCGTGTAGCATTGTCCGGCGTCGAGATCACTACGTTGACCAAACCTTCTGTAGTGACCACCCTGGGCCGATTCAGTGTTGCAGCGGAGGATGCGGGTGAAGAGGTGATGGCGCCTAAGGTGGCGTTCCCGTTGTGGGAGGATGAGGACGGTTGCTCAATCATGCCGATGAACGTGTCGGCCTTCTTGTGTTCTATGCGGATCGTCCTATCTTCGTTGACGACCTTGACGGCAGAGAGCTCCGTGCGACACTGTGGACAGGTGGACGCTGAAAGCTTTGTCCAGAGGATGATGCAATCGGAGTGGTAGAAGTGGTTGCAGGGCGTGGTGGTGGTGTAAGAGGCATCGGAGGTGGTAATGCTGTCAAGGCAGATTGGGCATTCTAGCTCAGGCTGCTTCTTTTTTGCGGTGGCAGACATGGTGACGCTTTTTGCTGTTATCAAGACGTTTGGAGGTTCAGAATTTCGTGGGGAGTTAAAGATGGATGTTTCGTCTTCGTCTAGCTTCTCTCTTGCGGTTTCTGGAAATCGGTTGAATGATACGTATGTGCTTGTGTTGTTGGTTTTACTCCGTTCATTTATACCCTGCAAGGAGATACGCTTAGCCGAGGAGGAGACAAGAGTGTGTCCCGTAGAGCATGCCGTAGAGGTTGTCTGGTCCGGTATTTATAGAGGCCCGGCGTGCAGGGCTGTTGGGAAACATGCTGCGCGGGGAGAAATTGAGAGGGGGGGGGGGGGTCTAGTAAATTATCTATTTATTAAGTATACATACCCGGGAGGGTGTACGGGGAGTGGAAAAGAGAGGAGGAAGGATGAATGATAGTTTTGACAAAGAAAGAAAAGTAGGGACCGTGAAAAAGTTGGAAAATTTGCAAGAAAAAAAAACCCATAGTGTAAAGAGGAAGAAAAAGTAGGTGATTGAGTGAGGTGGTAGCAAAAGGGAGAAGAGGTTGGATGAGATCAGTACTGGATGTATCCACACTGGTCCCAGTTTTCTCTTGAGTCGAGAGGCTGTGGGATGATGTTGAGGGATACCAACTGCTTGAAGTCCCACTCAATCAAATTCTCGGTCTTCCAGCACCAGAAGACCCAACCGTTCATCTTACCGTAAAGGTAGGCGTCCATCTGAGCCTCAACGTATTTTCTGTAGCTGGCTCTGACGGTTTCGTCAGTGAAGTAGTTGTAGTCGGCGGTGTAGAAGTGGTCGCAGCTGCCAACGGCCTGGTCGTTCAAGTAAGTGGCATCGTATCTGGCGCCTCTGGCCATACCGTTGACCCATTTGGCACAATCTGTGAGGGCGGCGGTCCACTCTCCGCAGACGGCGGAGTGGTACTCAGAGGATTCCTGCCAGCCGATGTTGCAGGCAAAGGAAACGTGGTCGTCAAGGCTTCTCTGCAACTCGCCGACGGAGAAAATCTGGTAGTGGTGGTGGTCGACAACGACGTCCCAGACGGATGGGTCGATCTGTGTGTTGAGAACGTTGTCCCAGTAGTGGTCGAATTGGAAGAAGGCGTCGTGGATGATGACAGGGACGTCACCTTCGTTTCTGACATTCTGGTAGCCATTATCATAGAACTGGACCAATTCGTCGGCATTGAGGGATGGACCCAAAGGCTCATTGAGCAACTCGATACCAATGACGACATCGCTGTAGTCGTCGCCGGAGTACTTTTCTGCGATTTGCGAGAGGACGTCGAGGGTGAGCTGGACGTTGTCGTAGTTGCTCTGCCAGTTGAGCTGGTCTCTCAAGCCGGAGTTGTCAAAGCCGTTCTGGGAGGCTGGAGCACCGTGGAGGTCGATCCAGGCCTTGAGATTGTACTTCTTACACCATCCGAGGGCCTGGTCGAGGTAGTCCACCTGTCCTTGGACGTAAGGGTCGCCGTACTGCGTCTGGAAGGCCCAGTAGCCGATCGGGATTCTGACAAAGTTCAAGCCGTAGCACTGCATCTGCTCAAAGTCGTCCTCGGTGATCCACGTGGACCAGTGGTTCTGGAGCACCTCCGACGCCTGGTCGGACCCGTATGCCTGGCAGAAGTGGTACTCGTCGACAGGCTTGGTGGAGTCGTCTCCGCCAAAGGCCTCAAACAGGGACGGGGTGATGTACGGCTCGAGGACCAACCAACCTCCGATGTTGATACCGTAGAGCGCGTCGGACGAGTAGTCCCATCTGGAATTTCTCTTCTGGAGCTTGATTGGGTGTGCTGCGGTGACAGAGACGAGACCTGTCATGAGCGTTATCAAGCTGGCGAGTTTCATTGTGTGCGTGCAGGTGTAGGGTTTTTTTTCCTTTTTTCTGTAATTTTCTGGCTCTGTTTCAGCTCAACGGGGGGCACAGCGAGTGAACGAACGGGTGCGAAGAACGAAACGAAACGGAACGGGAGAAGCAGGGTGGGGGGGTGTACGACGAAGAGAGGATGTGTAAACGATAGACTTCTTCTTCTCGGTGACACTAGCGTTCTTTCTGGACGGGGTGCTTGTCTGGCAAGTGTGGCAGCGTCTGAGACAGGGGCGGTGCTGGCGGTGCTTCTTGTGGTGGAGCTGAGCCTTGATGGTACAGAGGAATAGAGCGAACGAAGCAACGAACGAAAGAAGGGGACCAGGGGGAGATATAAAGGCGGGAGAAAGCGCTCACACAGCCAAGAGTGCTAGAAATAACTACGAAAATGACAACAGGGAATGTCCGACACCCCCGTGCAGCCAGCCTGCAGACGCAAAACACAGACACGTAAGAGGGAGCCAGGGGGGTTGTGTCTATTTATACCGGCGCGCGGCAGTTAGTCCCGGCCCTCCCCCCGTGGTATTAATAGCAGCGCGGCGGACGGAACTTTCACTGCAGGGAGGCCAACAACAATGCCGGTGGCGGCAGGGGGCAGAAACAAATGCTGGACGGGTGGCGGCGGTGTGTTTGTTTGTTTGTGTCGCCGGCGCGGTGGCTGGCTCAGCGGGGGCGGGCGGGCTGCTTTCGCACGGCGCGTGGGGGGGGAGGGCAGGAGACATCGGGGGGGACAGCCGGCCGGGGTGTATTGTTCGGTGACGTCGTGTTTGTCTGGCGTGCAGGGAAGGAATGCGAGGACGAGGGGGGGAGCTTGGACTTGGTTGGACGTCGCAGTGGATACAACAAAAGCAAGGGCCGGGGAGGACACGGGGGTCGGTGAGCCGACGACCGGACGAGGCGTCTCTGCTGTTATTGTCAGGACGGCGGCGTAGACGTCGACGTCCTCGGGGCCCCTAGACGAGGCTCCTGGCGGGCCAGTAGCAACGGGGGGAGCCGACGTGCAGATTGCCGGCGGATGCGGCTGCGAGCCGAAAAGGGAGACGTCGCCGGAAAACGGGCGGAGAAAAACACGAAAAAGACGGAAACACGGCGGTTGCACTTCTCTCGACACTTGACTTGTGGGTGTACAGGTGTTCTTGTTTTTTTTTCTTCTTGCGTCGATCGTCTTGGAGCGTGTTTCCTCTTCCCTCTCTTTCCGCTCCAACACCCCCTCCGCTTCCCCTCACACCCGCTCAGCCAACTGAATCGCTCCAATTTTTAATACGCCCCAGACGCTGGCCCTCGCAGCTGCAGGCGTGAACCGTACCGGTCTTTCCTCCCTCTGTGTGCGTGCTGATTTGCCTGCACTGCACACCGGTTGTGGAACCCACGTCTTGTCAAGGACCCTCCTCTCTGCAAAGGCAGGTATACTAGCACCCAGAACAGCGAGCCCCTCGTCACTCCTCCAGTCCCGCCAGCAAAGAGTATACCACCCACACCTTCCACTCCATTCACATAGATACACACACACACACACACACACACATAGGGAACATATACAATGCAGCAATACACATTCTCTCTGGCCAGAACCTCGCTTGGATCATCCCTCAGATCGTCCCTTTTCCTCCAGCACACATCGAGAGCCCTCTCCACATCCCCAATACGCCAGGGCAGTCTCACCCCAAATGTGTTGCCAACAGACACCCCGGTCCTGTCCGAGAGACCTTTGTCCAACGTGATGGACTACGCCATCACAAGTCTAGACAAGGCCAAGGACTGGGCAAGAAAGTCCTCCTTCTGGCCAGCCACCTTCGGGTTGGCCTGCTGTGCTGTCGAGATGATGCACGCCTCCGCTCCAAGATACGATCAGGATAGATTGGGTATCATTTTCAGAGCCTCGCCAAGACAGTCGGATATCATCATCGTCGCAGGTACCGTCACGAATAAGATGGCTCCAGCCCTAAGAATGGTGTACGATCAGATGGCATACCCAAGATGGGTCATCTCCATGGGCTCCTGCGCCAACGGTGGTGGCTACTACCACTACTCCTACGCCGTTGTGAGAGGTGTCGACAGAATTATCCCCGTGGACGTCTACGTCCCGGGTTGCCCTCCTTCGTGTGAAGCCTTGCTTTACGGAATCTTCCAGCTCCAGAAGAAGATGATGAGTGACACGACAGGCAGAATGTGGTACAGATCCTACTGATTGCCCTGCAGTGCTCTGTTTGCTTGTTATGCACGACGTCACAATGTCTCCCAGCTAGAGCAAAAAAAAAATTACCGAAAAAAAAGAGGAAATGAAAATCCCACATAAAGACCCGACAGGAACCCACAACCCTATTTCATCCAATCGTATTCCCAATCCACTACCACAATTAAATTGCACTACAAAGAGCTCTACTTTCTTTTGTGATTATAATTTACTATTATTCATTTCTGTGTTTTTCCTCTGTTTTTAACCCCCCTACATAATGTCCTCTTTTTTCTCTTGCGTTTCTAGTATAAACAAGAAAAAAAGTATATCAGATCAACACAATCAAAAATACAGAAATGTAGGTGTCGACCCATCCCTCCATCTATCTTCCCATCTCCTAGACCCGACCACCACTCTTCTCCATTATTCTATTTATTCATTTACTTATTTATTTGTCTCTTCAATATTATCTGTATATGTCTATTCCCCATATATCTATAATGTGAATTTATATATACATTGTTATCTCGTTATAGTACACTGGCTAACCCTCGTTCGAGAGGCTCGATAAGATGGAACTCCGTAACGCAGCCAACCCGCCCGTCCGCAGCTCCTTGTTCTTCAGCACCTGCTTGAAATTCTCATTCTCGATCTTGAACAACGCCATCCCACCCCTCTTGTTCAGCGGGTTCGGCGTGTGGTCCAACTTCACCTTCTCCTCAATGATGATCTCCTCCGTACCGTCGTTCTTCTTGCTGATCGTTGCATTCGTGCTCTCCGTCAACGCATCGAGCAAATCCTCCGTCAATTTTGGCGTCAACTGGTCCCGCAGTTTTCTCTTCCGTCGTCTAATGGCACTCTTCGAAATCCCGGCCTGCTTTGGGTCGCTTGTGTTTGGCATTACGCTGTTGCTCTTCACTGAATGTGACACAACCTCTGCTTTCGCCTTGGCAGACTTCTCAACGAGCTTATCTATGATTTTCTCCTTCCGCTGGCTCTCGGAGCCCGAGCCACTAACAGCCCCAGAACCAGCACGCTTGGACAACTTCGATCTTAATGTCGTTCTCTTCTTCACAGCCATATCTGTTATTCGTAGCTGTTCCTTTGCCGAGACTATCCTATCGATTGCAAATGCCTTGTCAACCATTCATGATAGAAATAATTAGGGGAAAGCCAATATGAAAAAAAAAAAAAAAATTCAGTGCTATCTCCAGAAATCGACGCGTCGCCACTCTGCCATTCCGTGCACCATTCCCATTTGGTTTCCCACCCTTCCTTCTCCTTCGCTGCAGGAATCAGTCTTCGCCCAATTTTCCACTTTTTCCTAGACGATGTCATAAAATGACGGTTTCAGGAGCTTTTCCTTCTCTTGCCCCTCTCGGAACCAGTCCGCATCCATCACAGACCAAAAGCAAGATGGCTAACTCAGCGTCCGTCACTTTCCTATCCCTGGCTGCAGGTGCCCTTGGTTACTGTCTCTACTTCGATTACCAGAGAAGACACAACGTCGAGTTCAGAAAAGCAATCTATCGTAAGCAAAGACAGGCAGAAAAGGCCGAGAGACTACAGAAAGAGGCCTCAAAGGTAGAAAAGACCATTTTGTTGAAGAAGAAGTTGACCGAATCCTTGATAGCCAACCCTTTGACGACAGAAAATAAAGAACAAGCCTTCATAGAAGAAGTCACCGCTGCTGAAAAATTGGCCTCTCTTCCTGGCAAGGAAATTGATGCTGCTATCCACTTCTACAGAGCATTATCTGTCTACCCTGAACCAACCGCTATCTTGGAAATCTACCAAAAGTCCGTACCAGCTGAAATCTACGAATTAATTATGTTGCTAACTGCTATCTACCCACCTGCAAATATCACCTCTCTTTTGAGCGAATCAAACGGTTCCATCTTGGAAACTGAGTAATAATTGGGTCAACATTTTGCTGTTTATGTTCTTTACCTTGTTTATAAAAAGATACGCTGCTTCGTTGTCTGTGTATTTATTATAATTATGAAATACGTTAGATTCTGATACCGTGAAAACCCAAGAGTCGAACCGAGAACTCCTCTATTTTCATCCAGACTTGGTCAAGTAAATTTTGCCTAAAACAGTTTCTTCTAATCCATTAAATCAACTCTGAGTGATTCTTGGTGTAGTATGCAAAACCATTATTAATCGTAAAGATGCTAAAAAAAAGTATGAGTAAGATCTCTTTGTAAAGCGTGTCATCCTTATGCAGGGGCCATGCTAATCTTCTCTGTATTTTTTCGATTGACCATATGTCCCGAAGGACACCGTTTTGGCTCTAGCTCGGGTATAAAGTTTTTCTGTCACGCGAATGTCACGTGACTTATTGCTTATGTAATTTTGATTATTTTCTATAATTAATAATTTTTGGAGCTTAAACAAATAAACTTGCAAAATGTTTTATAAGCATCCAGACTTTCTACTTTTTACGTAAGCAATGAACAATTAAACTAGTTTGAAACCAACTGAATACTTTGAATGGTCAAATTAATATATGCATTAGATAGTTTATAAAATATCATAGAGATTATATGTACCTGATATCCAAGAAAAGAATAAGGAGCACTCAAGACTAATCGAAACTATGAACTCTGTGGCCGAGTTTGTAAACTTGTTTTAGTTCTCCGGATTTTGTTAGAATATTAAGATCTGCATCACAACCAGGATTCAAAAAACCTTTCCTCTTAGATATATTGAGCGATCTTGCAGGATTATTAGTGATAGTAGCAAGAGCCTCTTGAATGGGAATTCCAGTCCATTTAATGAGATTATGCATACAGTCAAGTAGATAAGTGGCTGAACCTGCAATGGTGTTTGTTCCTTCCAGATGTACCAGATGTCCTTTCTTCTCCACACTCTGATTCCCTCTCTTGTATATTCCATCCTCAAGACCAATTAAATACATTGCGTCAGTGACTAAAATGGCTTTATTTGGATTGGCATCATATGCTGCCCTAATTGCACTGGGATGAACATGAATTCCGTCTGCCACTAACCCATAGTATGGTATCTTTTCACTTGGAAGCTCGTCTTTGGAAGCGGTTATCAAACCTACTACACCAACATCTCTCGCAGTGTGCGAAGGCATGGCATTATATAAGTGGGTCATCATAGTAGCACCATTGTGTACAGCCTTGAGTCCAGTATCAAAATCAGACATTGTGTGACCAATGGAAAAAACAACTTGACTGTTTTGGGTCAATTGAGGGATGATATCCAGACAGCCTTCAACTTCCGGCGCTGCTGTCACAATTGCTGCGTACTTTTCAAAATCATTACCATACCTTTCGATCAAGGATTGGTAACCATCTTTCATCACTGTCAAAGTTTCAGGAGGATGACATCCTTTCTTCTGAGGAGAAATGAATGGCCCTTCAATATGCACCCCCAGAGAGTCGACCTTTGTTGAGGATCGAGTTTTCAATCCCAAGATGAGCAGAACATCATTATACACCTCACTGAAACTGGAGGTCACCGTTGGGCAGATACTTGTTACCCCATATTTCAACAGCTTTTCCATGGAATCATTATATTCTTGTACAAATCCTTGTCTTTGCTTTTCACTACTGAAAGTTGCTGAATAATCCAAGCCGAAGCAACCATTGATTTGGATATCTATGAAACCAGGGGAAATAACATTTCCATCCAAATCTATCACTTCTATATCTAAATTTCCCTCAGGTTTTTCAACTATAATTCCAAGAACAGTATCAACGTACAAGTCTTCTTCTTTCAGTTCCGAGTTGTCTGCCAAAAGACAGTTTGTGAGCTGTATAATTCTCGCCATTGCTCAAAGGGGGTCGCCTGATTCTTACAGAGCTTATCAGTCCTAGTTGCGTTTAGTCCACTTAAAAACAGGTGTCATCTTTACTTTTGATATGGCCGTTTCTAACATCTCTGTCATTTATATTCAGGAGGGCTGAAGGTCTTCTTGCTAGAACGTGGTCTGGCAATAGAATAGGTTGCATTGCCAAAGAGTGAAAACGTTTGCTTATGTTGCAATTCGGCGTTCTCACTCTCGCGGCCCCCGGAGAAACTTTTTCGACCTCAATTAGTCCGTTATCTACTGTTGCAGTTTTACGAAATTCTTGGTGCGAAATGTTGCACTCGCTTTCTCCTTATCAAATGCCAAGTATGTCAACTCAACGTCACGTTTTGGCAAAAACATTTGGTGTCGATGGACGGCTTGAGATATCTGAAAAAAAATCCAAGGTACGGTTGTTTGACAAGCTTAATTCAACAAAAATTTCACTCATCACAAGTTCTTTCAGAACATCACAAAAAATCTTTGAAATTTTTCACAAGCACGAGCGGCCCCCCGTCTTCATTTGTAATACAAACCAACTACATACATCACATTAACGTTACCCTGCTTTCCAACACATTTGTGCACATGACCAATCCTGTCTAATGAAATTTAAAATATGCTAGCCCTAAACAGGAAAAGGCACAACAGTATCAACGATGACACTGTAAATAAGAGAGAGAAAAAACATCAGGAACAGCAACTCGAGGAATTTGAGGACAGTGACAGTGACAGTGACAATGACAGTGACACCAACGAACGTGACAGATACTTCCGGAGATTGGTAGGAAACTTCTTTATGGTTGGATTCGAGGGAACGTCAGTCACCAAAAATATTTCCATTCTTATCAGTAAATATCATATAAGCAGCATTATTTTAAGTGGGAGGAATTTTATTAATGCATCACAGGCCAAAAGTTTGATTCAGCAGCTGCAACTTCTGGCCAAAAACTCTGGTTACAAATATCCTATTATTTTTGTCATTGATGAAGAGGGTGGTATGCTTAACTCTTTATTTGATAGTGACTATGTTACCCAATTCCCTGGTGCGATGTCAATAGGGGCTACTGGTTCTACCGATCTCGCATACAAAATCTACCGGGCAATGGCTAAAGAGCTTAAATCAATAGGGTTTTCAATGTATTTGGGACCGGTGCTAGATATCTTGAAAAATACATCAAATACTTTTATACAGCAAATGATTGGGGTCAGAGCATATGGTTATGATTCAGAGTATGCATCGAAAATGGGGAAAGTTGCAGCAAAGGCATTCAAAGACGAAAATGTGTTTAACTGTGGAAAACATTTCCCAGGATACGGATCTGCAACCATAAATTCCAATTTCGAGCTCCCTATGATACTCGAGTCTGCAGAGCAATTGTTTGAACTCAACCTTGTCCCATACATTGAGTTAATAAAAGAGGACTTACTTGATAGCGTTTTAGTGGGCGGATGTGCAGTTCCAGGTGTGAATAATAATGATCTACATGCATGCTTGAGCCCAACTATTGTAACAAACATTCTTAGAGAAAAACTCAGCTTCAATGGTGTGGTAGTGAGTGAATGTCTTTTGCTAGAAGCTTTAGACAGAAATTTCGGAGTTGTACAGGGTTGCATTTCAGCTTTTTCTGTTGGATGTGACCTCATCATGTTATGCAGCAATTTTGATATACAGAAACAAGCGATTATGGCCCTCAAATCTGTTGTAGAGGACCAACTAATCAGTCCTAACATTATCAACAAATCTTTAGAAAGATTACAGAATCTACAACAAAGACTACCAAGCTGGGAGGAAGTTTTGACAACTCAATTCTTGACTCCAGATATTCTTTCCTACCATAAAATTCTTTCCAAAAAAGCATACGAAAAATCAATAACCCTAGTGAGAGATGCTGGAATACCTATAAGCAAATATTTGATGGCTGACGTAGAAAATGAAAATACGATTCTTTTGCTCACACCATTGATTTCTCCTCTTTATGAAACAGTTGACTCTAATGGGAAGAAAACTCACATCAATAGCTTAGTTTCTCACGATTACGGAAATTTGGATTTAAATTATGGAGAAGATGTTTTCATCAAGTTGGGTGAGCTGTTATCGAGCTACAAACCAGGATATAAAGTATTCCATACCAGTTACAACTCTAACGGGTTAACCTCATTTCACGAGGAGCTCATTTTGAAATCAAAAGTGATACTTTTTTTCTGCGCTGAAACAACCAATAATCTTTACCAGGTTGGAGTATCTAAGCACGTTTCAATGCTTTGTAATTCAATGACAAATAAGATGAAAAACTCGGGGATATCTTTTCAAAGCAAAAAAATGATAATTATAAGCGTTGCTTCTCCAACGGATTTCTTATATGACATCAACATTGGGGGATCCCCTACGGGTTACATTTGTACCTATGACTACACTATCAATGCTTTATGCAACCTTCCTAAAATACTTTTTGGAGATTTCAAAGCCACGGGAAAAATACCAGGGTTATCAACCAATGCCTTGTTGAATGGAACTGTCCAAAATTCAAGCAACAATAAACACAGAAACCACAGTTGGTTGGTCGAAGTTTTCAGTTACAAGAGGGACTGGGAAAACTTAGTTAACTTATTGAAAAACAACAATTATCTAGATTATTCAGTAAAGGACTCGTCATTAACGGGTTTGAAGAGACTATTTTTTGATACCGAAAATCATCGCAGTTTTGTGGTCAGAAATACAAGTTCAAATACCATTTTAGGAATATCAAGTGCATGGGTTTACTCCAGTACCAATTTGTATATTGGATCGAAAAAAGCAAACGTTGCTAATTTGATGTTCCTATTGGTAGACCGAAACAAAAGGAATATTTCAATTGGAAATCACTTGTACTCAAAGACAGTCAAATACCTTTTTGAGGAGCGTGCTTGCAGCAAAATCTATTTGGGGCGGAATTTTCCTAAATTTACAATCGTTAATGATTTACTTTTGAATTTCACAGAAGAGAACAATAAAGCGTTAGACTTCTTCAAATCTTTCGGATGTGACTTCAGCGGGGAAACATCCATCCCTGGAATCAAAAATCACTCGACTATCGAAACTGCAAACCCATTTACTATAGGAGTGGATAATTCCAGCAAAATAAGTGTGAATACTTTACTAGCAGACTCTATGAAAATGAATAAAGATGGAAGCAATGAGGCAAATTATCAGACATTCGAATCTCTTGATATGAAAAATGATTCCCTTATTGGCAATGCCTTTGACAATGGAGCAATGGATTTCGTGCAAAATGATACACTAAACAAATTACACGAGGAGTTTACTTCTCGCTTGCTCAATAGGACGTTGAAAAGACAGGTGAGATACTTGATGAGGCTTGATGATATTTCCAGTTGGCAAGTTGCGGAAAATCTTGTCCGTCAACTACAAGTTGTTGGGATCATGTTTGATATTTGTAAAAATCCCGGAGACATTCTCTCATCTCAAAAGGGAAAATACAACAACTCGACTTCTTCAAATCATGAGTCAGATATATACGACAATGATGATGTGAGTCAAGTGACGGAGTTTGCCAACAATGGCTATGAGGTTTATTTGGAACTATTCAAGGACTTCTGCTCAAACAGTGCCGATAAACAATATTTCGATGGCTCAGGGAATTTGGACATTATAGTAGCACTAGAGCCAACGAAGAGGTATGTGGTTGGGAGTCTGGTTGTCTTTAATGGGAAATCCAGGTTCTCAAAATTCTATCCATTTCTTGAATCACAAAGCAGTGGGAAAAGAGGGTCACAAAATGAGTTTGCATGTATTACAGGACATTTCATAGATCCGTTATACACAACACTCTCAGAAGTTTTCAAATTAGGTCTTATTTGTACCGCGTTGATGTACGTCAAAGGACAATACAGGAATTGCTCTGAGTGCTTTATTACCGATATCGATGAAAAGCAAATCAGAAGCTTACATGACAACGGATTCAAAACTGTCGAGAAGTATTACAATTATTACTCCGTCATAAGTGAAGAGTAAGATTGACTTCTATTGAAAGTAGTTTATATTGGTAGTTTTCTATAACGCTTTAAAGAAGAGAATAGTTAACCAGATGCCGCGTCGTTGTCGCACACAAGTAGACAATTCTTATGTTCTCTTAGGAAAGTGCTTGGAATAGCCGAGCTCACTGGTTCCTTCAAGGTTTTTTCCAAAATGGAATGCTTAGCCTTACCGAAAATCAGGATGACAACCTCATTTGAGTGGTCAAGTACTGTTGAGATACCAACACTCAAAGCATATTTAGGCACCTTATCGAGGTTGTTTCCGAAGAAACGAGAGTTGGCCTTGATTGTCGATTCCTGGAGTTCGACTTTGCGAGTGGTTGTGTCTCTCTTTGACCCTGCCTCATTGAACGCTATATGTCCATTAGGACCCACACCTCCCATGAAGATCTGGAATGGTGCATATTTCTGGATCTCCTGCTCATATAGTTTGCACTCCTCCTCGTAATCTTCAGCCAAACCATTTAAGATGTGGATGTTCTCTTTCTTGATGTCGATGTGGTCGAAAAATTTCTCATGCATGAAAAAGTGGTAGGACTGGTCATTCGTTGGTGGAAGATTGCAGTATTCGTCCATGTTGAACGTGACGACGTTTTGGAAGGACACTTTTCCAGCCTTGTACAGTTCAATCAATTTCTTGTAGACAGGTTCTGGGGAGGATCCTGTTGGTAACCCCAAAACATATGGATTCGTTTCCGACGGATTGAATTCATTGATAGAATCTGCTATGTGTTTTGCAACGAATTCGGCTGCTTTTTCCTTGGTTGGAAACTCGACCAGTTTTGCCATGTTTGATAGATGTGCACAAAACCGCAATCACCTTTGGGACTCGTTTTTCAGCATTTTGTTTGCAAAAGTATCATAGAAAGCGTGTCTTGACTATATAAACGGCGGTCGGAGGTCTCCAAGCCTTGCCTGCCCTCCCTCTTCGTTAGCCTTGCATGGCCTAATCGTGGCAATCTTTGACAGTTGCTAGGTTTAAAGAAAAATTACATGCTGCTCTTTATGTTACAATTAGTGACCCTCACCCGCTTCCAGTGTTGCACCGCCGGCCTGTCTTTTTATACGTTCTGCGATTATGGCTTGACAGCTTCCGGGATGACGTTTGCATACCACCAAATCCAAGTCGGGTAACGGTAGGAGAGACTTCTTTGGCACTGGACGTTACAATAAATGTCGAAATTTTGGCAAAAGATATACAGTTACTGTAGGAGTATTTGTTTCAAGTCAAAATTGGCAGAGATATATAAAAAAATCAAGGAAAGAGAGATAGAGAGCTAAACAAATAATTAAGATTATGAAATGCAGACGCCGATGTTTCACTCACACAGAGAGTTTCTCAATAGCAGAGTCCTCAGACTTGAGGGACTTGATTTCGGTGTAATCAATGACATAATTTGCAAACTGTCTGGTTGGAACCTTCTTGTGGAACATGATGTCCAACTCCTCAAAACTTCTGTTGGCTGTTTCAGGTAATCTGAAGTAGACCCACACGCAACAGACAGTGGAGAAACCAGCAAAGATGAATCCGGTCTTGCCCCGCAAATTACCGTTTTCAGGGTTCAACATGTAAGGGAGAGCAACGGTAGCGGCAATGAAGACGATCGCCTGGACGGCGGTGGCGAAGGCGATAGTCTTACTTCTCAACTTAGTGGAAGGAACCTCACCATTCAAGACGAAACACAAAGCACCAGCGGTGAGTTGATAGGCGAAAGACCATATCAACATCAATGCAGCCTGTGTCTGTGAGAGAGCAGGTCTGCTGAGGTAATTGCTTGGAACGTCGAGGAAACCAATGATGTACAATAGAATTGTGGTGAAGACCAGCCCGCAGAAATATAAAGGTCTTCTGCCGACGTATGCCAAGGACACACCTGTTGCACAGGTGGCGGCAAAACCTATTGCTGTGGAGCCCAATGATAAGTCGAAAGCTCTGCTGGACGCAAATCCTGCAAGCTCGAAGAAGTAGGTGCTGTAATTCATGGCGAAGGGAACACCACACAAGACCTGGATGATGTACACGATGGAGCAAATCTCGGTTCTTCTAAGGTTCGATCCTTTGAAAATATCCCTGTAGGAAGTGGTCTGCTCCATCTCGCGTTCTAATTTGTCGGTGTCGATGACCAGCTGCAATCTCTCCTCGATGATGTCGTCGGTGATGGTCTTCGAGGCGATCTGTCTGATGGCCTTTCTGGCCTCATCGATCTTGTTGTGACGAACCAGCCAGTAAGGCGACTCTGGTGCAAATGGCAACATTACCAGAATGATCAGCGGCCATGCCCACTGGATGGCGAAGGGGACCTTGTAGGCCCATTGTGTGGAGTTGGTGGCAAACCCGTCGGAGACACCGTTAGCAACAAACTGGCCAATGACGAAACTCAAGTTCGTCATGGCGGTCAAAATACCTCTGAGCTTGATCTGGGCAACCTCCGAGGCGTAGAGTGGGCCAATCAACACCATACAACCCCATAGAATACCTGCCAAAATCTCACCAGCGGTCAAAACGCCAAGAGATGGGGCGAAAAACTGCATGAAGATCAAACCAATGCAACCGACGCTGACCACGGTGTAGGTGATCTTTCTGCCAAACCACTCGAGCGGCCATGCGATTCCTAGAGTGCCGATGACCTGACCGATCGGAGAACCCATACCGAGAGCCGTTTGCCAAGATGCGGCAATCTGGTACGTACCATCGCTCTGCACGTCACCGAACCGTTTTTGAAAGGCCGGCAACGCATAGAAGGAGGAGATAATCTGTCCGTCGTAACCGGCCATGACGACACCGAGGCAGAACACAGCGCACCAAAAGACCTCCAGCGGGTAGAGCCGAATGGCCTCGAGAACTGTGATCTCCTTCTCAATGAGCGTCGCTTTGGTACTGTCGTAGTAGATGTGACCTAGCTCGGTTTCCTGCACCTTAGCTTTGTCTTTGCCGATACTGACGTCCGACATCTTCGTTTAGTGTTTTCTTGCTTTTTTTTTTGTTTTTCTTTGCGTGGAACGCCGTTTGCAAAGAGAGTTTTAGTTCAGCAGAGCGAAGAATGCAACGTAGAGTGCAGAAGCGAGATATCCGTGACGGCCTTGCTGTGTTCCTTCCGGCGATACTTATACGTTTCTGGCGATCCGGGGTTGCGGCACGGTCCTTTAACCATGCTTATTTTCGCACGCTGCGAAGGCGCTGTTCTGCTCCTCTCTACCCCACTGTGCCAAGTCATAACCACTGTCTTTCCCGACGACAGTTCCCTGTCTGGGCGTGTTTGCGCCTGCCGTTGTCGCAGAGCCCGGGGCATGCAACGGTGGAGTGTCCACGGCGAGAACGAGGACGATGCGGAATGCAACACCGCGGCGACCGTTGGCTGCGATAAGCTGTCGATAAGGGCTCGCCGGCACCGTTGTTGCAAAATTTATTCCCCGGTGTGAGCAAGAGTGCAACAGTAGGGATCCAGGCTTGGGCCGGGGAGAGCGGGGGTGGGCACACATTCGCTGGTTTAGATATAGCTATCCTAAGATGTGTTTTTAGTTAGCA